>MVGT01003406.1:162295-206841 GCA_002174775.1 Macleaya cordata | reverse complement strand
CCAATAGTTTTAATATTAGATGAAAGTTTTACAAGATCCCAGACTCGATTAGAATCCAAAGATTCTTCTCTTATCACAACAGTTAACCATTGTCTCGAAATAAATTAGCATTTTCATAATTACAGGGACTGAATTCTCATCCTCCAAGAATAAAATCAATTGGATTCTTGTGAAACCCTCCCACTGCGATAAAGTCTCTATGTATTCTAGAAATGAATAACGTAATTCTTGTGTCTCAGCTTTGTATCCTGGTGTCAACTTATGCAGTATTCTTAGGAATGTAACTTTTCTCTTGTAAACATAAACTCTTTTTGCATACCTATAAACAGATATGCTTCTGCTCTTGGCTCTGATTTGTCGTCCATTTTAATACAGGATAAATTGTTCATATGGGCTTGGGCCTAAATTACAATTTTCTTGTCGAAGAACCTGACGATTCATAAGTTAAAAACAGAAGACTACTAACTGTTACCCAAGGTATATGTCAGAAGAAAGTAATGAATTATAATCCACCATAGATTTCATTGTATCCAGTGTAAATTTTGTATCTTCACTTATTACACCATTCTACTGGAAGAATCCAAGTGTAATAAATTGGTTCTCGACTTAGTATGTACCATATAAGTCAAAAAGGTGTTAACCATTTACGATCGTATCGAATGACAAAACTTACCTCTTAATTTTTTGTGGTTCCATATACAACAATGAGTACCTAAACAAGTCAATCACTAAAACCTTCTACCTTTCTTTCAAAGGAACTCTTAATCACTAAACTTTCAATCGTATTCAGATTAAAGTGACTAAGTTTATAGATTTTAGCAATAACTTGAAATAACTGAAGAAACAATTTATTCAACAAATTCCAAGAAAAATAATTCATCCAAGTGTAATGAGAAAAGCTAAGGATTATTATCAATGTACAACTATGAATGTCATCTAATGCATTCTTAATAAAACTAAATGAGAACAGATGGACTGTATACCTATTCTTGTAAAGAATAATACAGTCAATCATGTTTTCATATTTTATTCTGTACACGATGATAATCATTGAGACTCCTAATTATCGAGTATCCTATTTTGCCGTATTTAGAAACACTTTCTATTTGACATCGTATTACTTTTCCTATACTTACTATTTCGATAGGATCAACCTTAGGAATTACTGGGTACTTCTTCTTTGGTTTCATGTCATAAAGACATACACAAAGATGATTATCTAGTTTTATGATCACCGGAATACAACTTGAATGTTTTTCACTTTTTCATGAAAAGTGTATAGAGGAATCTACTCGGAAAACAAATCTAGTTAGGCTCTAAGGAACTACAATGTCCCAGCATATCAGGTATATGCTGATTAATTGATGTTCCTAAACCTCATAGTGTTCATATAACTTTTCATTATCTGTCAAACAGAACGATTCTGATCTCTAACCTTTCTTATAATGTCACTAGTAAATGTAAAGTACCGATGTTAGTGTTATAACACTTAGACATAAACTTTTCATCTACTTATGATATTTTTCAAATCAGTTCCTAGTAATAATAGGATTCAATAAATCCTGGATACACAGTCTAAAGTATATGAAGTACTTTACTGCATTTAATGACAGTTATCTAATTCGCATCTAGTCAACATGATTTATGTCAAATTTATTGGTTTACATTTAGAATGTGTTACAAGTGAGAACTATTGAACTACTAAGCATGAAATACTAAAACAACATGAGTTTGGAAAAACTTTAATTTATAGTAATTCACTCTTATTACTATAAATATCGGATAACTGATTGTATATACATACATCAATCCTTGGGGATATCTATATGTATACCAAAACAGTTGAAATCCCATCTCATCGAAAAAAAACTTATCTTGACATCTCATGTCAAAGTTATTTTCGACATCCGATTTTGTTTTGATCCCTAAATCAATGATAAATTCTCGTTCCTTGGGGAAGCACATCTTAGTCATTGCCTGCCATATCATACCATTATAATTATTTTAATAATCTAGTAAACATTTTATAGGATCACGGAGCAGTTTAGAATAATTAATACTTTTGATTAGGCTCTCAAGGGAATATCATTTTGGTGTGGATTCCTTATTGACACAAAGTAATCCCACTAAGTGATTTCGACCACCGAACCTACCCAGAATATTGGATCACGTTTGTGTTATCTGACATCACTGTTTGGTAGATCAAAGTAAGTAGAAACCAACTTGTAGGGTATACTCTACTCTCAGGATTTAGGACATTTACAATCAGCAAGTTTTATAGAATCTTTTTATATGCTGACAATAACATAAAAAGTATTATGTCTGACCTATTCAGTGTATTCCTAATGCACCAACACACTGACTTAGAGTTGCCACTCCGGTGATGGAGATATATCACCCTATAATATAGAAGTCTAGTGTGTTATAGTCTTATCAGATGAATTGTTCAGATTCATCACTGACTATGAACTATACAAGAATATGAGGAACCAGTAAATTAAATCTCTCCATGTATGAACACTTTATATAAATAATTTACTTACAACATCATCTTGTAAACAACACTTAATCTGTTATATGAATAAATTAATAATATAATATCATGCTTATTAATAAATATAATTTATCAATGTTGTCAATTTAAACTATTTTAGGGCATAAACCCCAACAGTTGATGTTGTTGGTGGTGTTGTAGTCCTATTCCTCTTTTGTAACCTTTGAGGTGCTACCTTGGCAATTCCTTATTTGAATACGATTTTATTCTTCTAAAAAAAAACACTCAGGTGGGAGGCTATTTTTATAAGGTACCTGGTTTGTAAATTTGTATATTCTAATTTTAACAATTAAAATATTAGACAACATTTTTTTGGTTTGTATAAGCATGAGTGTTGCTTTTTGGCCCGACCCTTATGCAAAACAAATGCCAGATGCCTTATGTGGCATGATGGGTCCCACTGCCACATAAGTTAGAAACCCCTTCATAACACTTTTGGGTGGAAAAAGTGGCGGGTCCCACCTTGCCACATAAGCATCTGGCAACGATTTTATAAAATGGTTTGGCCAAAAAGCTTTATTGTACGAGCCCCCCCTTGTCTTTCTCTCTCTCTCTCTCTCATACACTTTTGGGGCTGGCGCCCCTTAGCCAACTCAAATGGCTTAAGGGGGCAGCCCCATTAAGTATAGTAAAGATAAGCATAGTTCCTGATTTTAGCGTTTTTCAACAAGATTTTTATCTCATCTTCTTTAAGGCCCTGCTTGGTACACTGTGAATATTCGCAAATATAAAAATTCACGGTTCTTGTAGGTGCTAATTAAAATTCTATAAATTAAAAATAAATAAATAAAATTTTTTAGATTATTTATTTTGTAAGCATATTACAAATTCCAGTAAATATTTATTATTAAATACCCTCATCAGTCATCTACAAACACATAATAAATCTTGAATTTTCACATTTCCGAACATTCACTAGCTAATAGCTACCTACCTTCGCGTAGTAGTAGACTTAGGTGGCTCGTGATTCTGTTACTACAGTTGGGTGGGGCGTGCACAAAACATCCAAGTTTCCCCAAATCCCCCAACTAGTAACAAAAGACGGCAAATTTTGTTTGGTGGTAAGGGCTGCCACGTCTCCCTAAACAGAGGTAGGGAGAGAGAAAATGTGTAGTACTCTTTAGTGATGGATAAAAAATGACAGATTATGTGTTTGAATGAACTCTTCTTCTTACTATAATAGTCCTACCGTGCGGTTGTTCGCTTTTCATCCACTCCCTAGGCATTATTTTGTTAACCGCTTTATAAACCTACTCCCTAGACATACTATAAAATATTTTTTTGTTAAGAGTGCATTTATTACTTTTTTATATTATCTTGTGGGATTCTGTGAAGATCATCGTCACAAAAAATCAACCTTTTGATCAACTCTATTTAGCACACATCCTTACGTGTAAATTAAATGTAATTATCATATTTATAAAACAAGGTTGCAGGTGGGCCCACTTGAAGATAACCTATGGACAAATGTGATCTCAACATTAAGGAGATAATCTTCACAAAAATTAGTATTTGGATCAATACCATTACGTGTAAACCGAGTGTAACTATCATAGAAATAAAATTACATGTAGGCACATTTAGAGGCACATGTAGATTGATGTCCAAAAGCACTACACACATTCTCCTACTAACAAACTCAATTTTTCACCCCACTTGCGCTACACGCATGTGAGTTGACAAATTAAGCGATGCATTACGTGTAAACTGGGTGTAATTATTATAGAAATAAAATTGCATGTGGGATCACTTTGAGGTGGCTCATGTGCTAATGTGATTTAAAGCGATGAGAAGATCATCGTTACAAAAAATCAGCCCTTATATCGTACTTGAGTGAGAGTTATAACCGGTGTAAGTTTAAGTGAGTTTTTTTAAAAAAAAAGGACATAATTGAAATTAATCTAATTAGTGACAAAGGTGTACTACGGCTCCCATGCGAGGTCAATGTGTGCCGTCGACATAAAAATGTATGCGTGTTTTATTTGTTTTATATAATAATTAATTAATCTACGTACATCTCATAATGTGACTTCGAGACAGGTATGCATTTAATCAGCCCTGCTTCTAATTAGCGTCTCGGGAAGTAGTATTTTAATAAACACCCCATCGAGGGTTTACATGGCATTACCCATTTCAATAATAGGAAACTTCGTCCGATATTAAAATATCTAATGAATGCTCCTATTGAAGAAAGAGTGATGCTAGAATGCACGTATTTTTTGGGGGATTTACATCCCTCCCTGAGGTGGATGGTGGTCCATGCCTAAAAATTTGGGAAAGACGAAACTCGAGGATGTGATTCAAATCACGAGGAAATAATGGCCTTACGATGGATTTGGGAGAAGAAAATCCCCCAAAAAGTGCATACGTTTCAGCATTTTCCTTAAAGAAAATAAGTCACATGCAAATATAACATACATGCATGCGTGCCACGTACGATAAGTGCACGTACATGAATGCCCTATCAAACTTCGCCTCATGTTTCAATAGTTGTAATTAATTATTTTTTTTGTTTAGCTAGGTTTTCTCTCCTAATTCTTTTTCCTTGTATATCTTGTACTACAAGTTTTTATATTCCTATAAATTATATGAATAAATCCATAGTCCTCTTCAATTCAAGGTTGACAACCAATTTAATTAGTTGCTTCCTAATTTTTAAAAAATATTATGAGACAGGCATCTAAAAAGATAATTCAAGGCTGTGATGATGGCCTCCTCATTATATATACGAGCCCCACTTCGCGCATGTGAGTTGGCTGTCCATTCTCTCCACACGTGTAGGTTGGATGTCCAAACGCCCTACGCACATTGTCTCCACGCAAGTTTCACGCACACCCTTCACACGTGCTTCGTGCGTGACAAACTCATTTTGCTCCCTCACACGCGTAGTACGTGTGAGTTGACAAATTATACGGCACATTATCATGAGTAAGAGGTGTCTCACTTGGGGATGATACGTGCGTTAATGTTCATCTAGATGATAGATAGATTATCATCACACAAAAAATTAACCCTTGGATCATATCTAAATAGGTGCACCACACATTTGTAAATAGAGTGTAAGAATAAAATAAGTATTAGGTGACTCACTTGGGAACTATATATGCCCAAATGTTGATCTAAATAATGAATTGATCATCATCACCAAAAATTAGCCCTTAGATTAAACCAAGTATAAATAAATAAGTTTTGTCACGAGACATATCCGGTATTTTAAAAAAGTTTAAAAAAAAATGGACGGACGGACGGTGTGACAGGTCTAGGTTGTCACGCCGCCGCGCCAAAATAACTTTTCTCTCTCCTCCCCTCTCTCTCTCTTTCTCTCTCATATAATTGTAGGGGCTGGCGCCCCTTAGCCAATCCATATAGCTTAAGGGGGCAGCCCCTTTAAGTATAGTAGAGATAATCCCCATGTTACATCACCTTATTCTTTAAGTTCTAATCCCATCAAAAGTCAGTTTCAAATTATTCTTAAAATTATTGATGACATATAAATCATGCTCAACTTTTTGATATAGTTAAAAGTCTTTGAATCTTTAAAATTTCACAAAAGACAACTTAGAGACCAAGTAGTTAGAAGACTAAATTTAAGAGTCTTGCTAACGTGTGCCCTAAGGGCATACATAAGATTATTTTTGAAGGAGTTTTATACAAGTTACATGTCTTCAAATCAGTTGAATTTTTGTAAACATAATATTATCATTATTTATAAGATGTCTACAAAAAATCAGCTCAATCAGAGATATCTGACCCTCCAAACAAATCACTTTAAATGTTAGATGTTCATTCATACTATTAAAGTCTAAATTCAGTGTTCGTGGTGCTAGAGGGTGCTAGAGGTGTAATACCCCGAAAAATTAAATTTTTCAAGCTCATACTTGATTTCAATAAACAAGTTAATGTCGAAGTTTTTTTGTATGTACCCGAAGTACATACACGTAAATAATATCGGATACATGAATATTATTCGATGAATAATATCTAAGTGACAATAATATTTTAATTATACTCTATAAAGATTATTTGATAAATAATGCAACACATTGGTGAATAAAGAGCGTATACGTGAATAGTATGGTATACGTGAATAGTGTCGCATTAATAGTGACATTGTCCAATAATACATAATTTAAGTTATATGATATGAATTTGATGAATAGTGTTTTATGAATAGTACTGTATATGTGAATAGTATTTATGAATAGTGTCGTATGAATAGTGTTTTATACAAACTATATACGAATCAAGTTATACGCACAAAAACTGATGAATAATATTTTATGAATAGTAATCGTATATATGAATAGTGTCTGTATACGTGAATAGTGATTGTATACTTGAATAGTGTATATACACGGAATAATACTGTATATATGAACACTATAGTATCAATTTATACTACCTGAATTAGGTTTGAAAATAAAACAAGACAAATAACTTCATAAGTGAATAGTAAAGTATAAATGAATAGTAACCTATACTTGAATAGTATCGTATACGTGCGTAATTCGTTAAAGTACTCAACTGTACAATGCGAACTAGATTTACAAAACGAAGTAAATCAAGTATTTTTATGTAAAAAAAGAAAGAAAGAATAGTATACGTATATATGAACAGTATACATGCTTGTATACGAGAAGTCGTCGCCACGGTAAAATATGTTGCACGTGTTACTATTCAGTCATCGCTACAGTAGTCGTCATTTACTATTAGCTACAGTAATAAATGTGGTTAATTCATCTAAATACTATTCCACCTACTCCATTTACTATTAGCTACAGTAGCCGTAAATTACTATTAGCTACAGTACACATGTGGTTAATTCATCTGTTACTATTCCACCTACCACAACGCTACAGTAACCATGGCTAAAACTATAAATACCCATTCATTTTAGTTTCCAAACTCACTCCAAACCATTTCTTTCTATCTGAAATTGGTTTTCCTTCTCCCTCTATAACCATATCTCTCTAAACTTTTAATACTCTTTCATTTCTTTCTCTTCCTATTTTATTTAATTAATATTCTTGTTAATTAGTTATAATTATTCAAGAATTTAAGGAAGAGAATTTTATACAACAAGGTGATGATCAAAGGACAAGGTTTTTATCATCAAATTAATGTAGGTGGATATGTAGAACTTCCCTCTATTATAACTAAAACTTATTTTATGTTTTGTTATGAAAATGTATGGAGATTAATTATTTTGTATTATTTACAAATTAAATATGCATTTTGTAAAATGTGATCACTATTTATTTTTAAGTGATGGAAATTGATTTAGATTGATAATAAATTTAAAAAGGATTATGTAAACATTAATCAAATGGGTAGGAAAAGGGACACCCCGTTAAACCGTTGTTTCTGACTGAGGAAACGGCTGACCGTTGTTTCTGATTGAGAAAGCGGTTGTTACCCGGTTTAATACAAGATAAGATATTAAATGGCTTGAAAATAAATCATTTAATGGTAATTTATTTACAAGTTCATCAGTTAATTATTCTTGTGATTTTGATGAATCATGTTTTCAATCTATTATTTTTGGGTTGATATTTGCCTACTGAGTTTACTCACCCCTAAATTCCCCCCACAGGTTATGTTGAGGTGAAGGATTCAAAGATGTGTAGGTTAAGAAGCAGATAACTTGTGTTATCAAATTTGTATAAATAAAACTGATAGATTAAACTACTATTCTATTACTTGGGATAAGGGTTATTTGTATTAATTCTTATTGTTTTAACATTCTTATGGACTTAGATGTTAAAGTTTTAAATTGTATAATTGATGTATTAATTTACATTTAATTTCCGCCAAGAATCATTGAATTAATTAGGTTTTATATGAAATTGTATAATACCCGTAATTCATACTGTCAGATTTACAAAAAAGTATTTTTGGACATGTTACGATCCAAATTGAGCCGAGTCTATTTCTAACAAAGTTATAGCTCTCGATTTTTTCTTTTCAAAAAGGTATTACGACATGTATTTTAGATTTCTAGTTAGAGAGTAATTTCTCTTCAAAGTTACTGATTTTACAAAAATTATTAAAAAGTTGAAATTATATTTTTTGAGTTTTTAAAGATCCGTATCAATAATTCGGATGCATATTTAGGCCCTTTATTATCAGAATTAGCCTTGGCCTATTTCTGATGAAATTGTAGATCTGTGAATCTAGTTTTTAGAATGAGTTTATTTATAAAATTTGGATTTACGGTTAAATAGATACGTGCATTTTACTAAACTATGTACAGTTGAAATAGAAATTGTATTCAAACTTCCTTTAATTCATTTTTCTTTGATTTGGAATGTTTTTAACGCGTCAATGAGCGTTGACCCAAATATTGGTTGACTTGGACCTTACTTTAAGATAACAAATATTGACTAAAGTAGACCATTAACAAAATATTTTTAAATTCATTATCTTTCAAAAGTAAAGCAAATGAGTTTTATTTATTATTTTTATTTACACTTCTATTACACTAATCACGCCTTAGTTTTCGGACTCGGCGAATCAGGTCGGATTTAGAGTACCGAAAATCGGAGTGTGACAAGAGGTCTCCGACTGAGGTGATGTTTTAGATATGATCCAAATAGTATAAATAATATACATATAAAAAAATCAGCCCATTTGGACAACCTTAAGAAACTAAACAAAACACAAAACCTAAAAGCTTATTATGTGCCCTTAGGGCACATGTTAACAAAATCCTAAATTTAATTCTCTCTCAAAACGTGTGTCACACCCCGATTTTCGGAATTCTAAAATCAAACCCGATTCAATGAGTCCAGAAGGCGAGGCGTGAAAAGTGTAAATAAAGTGTAATTTAAAGCAATAAATTAAATCACTTGCTTTCTCATTCTGAAAGATAAACTAGTCAATTTTAGTCAACATTAATTATAATTTAGTAGTCAAAGTGAATTTAAAAACAAAAATAAAAACTGTTGAAAATATTTTTCATACTTAATTGTACATACTTTAGTAAAATAGTTATACATTCTTAACCATAAATCAAAATTATCCAAATGAAAGTATTATGGAAAATAGATTTAAAGTTCTACAACTTCAATAGAAATATCCCGAGCCTCGGATCATAAGGTACTCAAAACTGGGTTTCAAGTTTACTAACAGATTTATATACAATTTTAGAAAAATAACTTCGAATTTCTTATAATATCCAGAAATCATAAATTTGAAACTTAAATTACTTCCTAACCTGACATCCAAAATACACGTATAATACCATTTTGAAAAGAAAAAATTGAAATCTTAATTTGTTACAGAAATAGGCCTTGGTCAATTTTGAGCGAAACATACTCAAAAATGTACTTTTCTAAAACTGACAATAACAAATACGAAATTTATACAATATTATGTAAAACATAATTACTTCAATTCAATGACATGAAAATTAAATGCAAATTAATACAACATTTGTTTTATTCTAAATTTAACATAAAAATAAATAATTATAATAATACGTATCATAATTCTCATAAACAACTCATAATCACAAGTGATATAGTAGCAATTATTCTTCAAATACAATATATAAAACATACTAACTCAAGAGATCCAAGCTATCTCTTTGAACCACACCTCCTAAAATATTTCGCCCTCAACTTGATCTGTAGGAGGAAAAATATTAGGTGAGTAAAACTCAGTAGGTACAAACTATCCAAAATTACTAGATTTGAAATATACAAAAATTACCATATTAATGCATCAAAAAGAGATTTTTCTTTTTAAATAATTAACTATTATTTTAGGTCCATTACATTGGTTTCCACCGTCTCCTCAAGTCAGAACTCAACGGTACCTGTAGGTGTTATGGGGGTCTCCCATTACCGATACCATCTAGATTTATTTTTAATCTAGATTACAAGTTATTATTAAGCTTCTTTTAATTCATTTTTCTTATGAATAAAAACTCAACACTTGCATTAAATAATTAAATGTAAGCATGCAAGATAAATACATTTCATATGCAATTTCATAACAAAAATATAAAATTAGATTTTATTTATAATAGGATCCCACCTACCTCAATTTGATGTCAAAATCTTATCACCTATTTAATTTATTATTTTCAGATGTGATGATTGATGAAGTAAATCCTCGAGTTCTCAATCATTTTGATGATAATACTAGTAACTATTATAGATTTAATGAGAGAGGATGTAGATGAAGAGGTATGTTATGGAGAGTAAAGAAAAATATGTATATTGGAGAGAGTAATGAGAGGTGTAACAGGGGTGTAAACATAAAATAAAATAAGAGATTTTGTGTTTTGAAGAAAGAATTAAGGGGGGGTTTATATAGGAAAATTTTGAGATTTTTTATTATTATTATTATTTTAATATTTAAATTTTTAATATAAAATATATATTTTTTATTCTTTTTAGTGGGCTTCTACAGTAGCCGCCAGCTACTATAGCGCAGCCCATGTTTTTTTTGTATTAAAATATTATTTTTTATTTTAATTAATTAATTTTTTTTTAGAGATAACTCTCTTAATGCATATAATGAGTTTCCATGCAATTACCATGCATATGAGAAATTTATTTCTCAAATCAATACACACCCAAATGGGTATAATACCAACTTAAATATGTTAAGCAAGTGTAAAATTCATACTATGGAATTTCTTGGGGTATTATAACTTTGGCCACGTGTGTAACAACACACAGGTGTCATAAAACTTACATTTTTTAAAATCACCAACTACCACATTTATACACGTGTACTTGAAAAATACACGTGTCTCGTATTGCACACTTAAGAAAAAAAAATCAAGTGTTGCATTTAGATAGTGAACGTGTGCGGACATACACAAGTGTCACGATGTTTCGTATAAGTCTTGTCGACTATGCCAATTGCTTGCAAACACGTATATAAGAGTAAATACGCGTATCTTTGTCTTGCACGAATAATAATATTCTTACAGTGTGTTGCTCAGTATACATGCGAAATAATTCGCACGTGTCATTTTTTCGATACGTGCCTAATAATAGGCATTTGTATCAACTTTTGCCCCATAAAATTTTATAAGCATGAAACATAGGCTTAGGGGGTTCAAACTTACATTTTTTGTATACACTCTTTTATATAATAATGATAGCTAGATCAAACAATTCTTTAAAATATTTTTAGTTATGAAGTAAGGGCCAATCTCGCGATCGGGCGGTTGTCGGGTGGGTGCCTAACACTTTTCCAACCCGTACTCAAATTCCTTACCTCGAATCTCTGACTGCGGACCAACAAATGGATCATCACCATGATTTCTTAAAGTGAGGTAGCTTATGCGAGTCCAACACTATTCTATGTCTATTATACTATTTTCTTTAGCTCAGGTTTCGTCCCTTTGGGTTTTCTTGGCAAGGTTTTTAACGAGACAATTATCTTAGAATGGTGGACATCCAAGAGGGAGTGCTATAGAGATGAGGTGCCTGTACCACCATAGGACTTGACACGTGCATGCTGGATGTGTCAAGTCCTACACATGCAATTGGTATACTTATCTTTTCTATCCTTCAGTAGAGGGATGTCCTTGAAGCTGGGCTGAATATGTCCTTTGAAGGAAACGTCCTTTGATTGCGCCTTCAATGTCAGATCAACATTTAATGTTTATCGAATTCACTCTCAAAAAAAATAATGCTAGAGTACAGAAGGCTAATCCGATGGTTAATATGTTTCACATACCCTCGTGATTCGCATCCCATTCTAAAGTGTTATGAATCTTACCGTAAATTGTGCCTGCTGTACCAAATTCTGTGACTTTTTCTGTAAGCCTAGCACTGCCGTATCGAATTACCCCACTAACTGCCGAGTCACGGAATCTGGTCACAGAACTAACTTCATTGAGGTCTCTGCCGCCTGAGATGTGTAGACGAGGATTCTCCGATTCTAACATACCTAATGAGTCTGAAAAATCTTCGAGGAGAATCTGAAAATCAGGTCCTCCAAAGCTGAATCTCCTTGTAGTAGGTAACTTTTATTGAAGAATCCTTCACTTTCATAAGAACCTCACCAAAATCTTTCAAATTAAAGCTTTAAACGTCTTGGAATTCCATAAATTAAAGGGAACCCCACTAATCTGAATATCCATTTTGCCTTGGACAAATTCCCCAACACCGAAGGAATGGCATTCGCTGCTGGCCACCACGGGTATAATCTGATCAAAATGTTTCCTTCGTGCCAAACACCATTATCAGCCAGGCTCATCTAAACCTCATCGATTGAAGCCGAATAGGTCACTGCCCAGTCAATTAGGGCATATCTCGATTGGGATAAGTATGAAATGGAGTGTGCTATATACTTCAATTTCAAGTGCAGACCCAAATGTATCTTTGCATTATTAGCAAGAAATAATTGAGGACCGTAACATTATATATGCAGTCCCTATAGAAAATTCAATTGTTAATCCATTTAATTGGTAATATTACTGATCACAAGAGATGAAGTGATGAACAATAACGGAAAGCAATAGAGCAAAACACTATGTATGCTCTCTCTCTATTTCATATATTTTGTCCGGCCAACCAGCGGCTATAAAAGACCAATGACTCTTTTGGTTTGTATTCAGGGACAGTGTGTCCAGCTCCCTGCATCCAGGAACAGATATAGGAATTATGATCTCAAAACCCAAAAGATAATACAAAATATAAGATAAATTAACCAAAGCTTTTCAGTGTGCTTTGAAGTTCCAATCCAACTCCTAACTTACAAGCGAAAAAAATCAAATATAATACTAACGATTCCTATACTGAAATTTGTGGAATAACGACTGAGAAACTCAGTTCCAATAATAAGATGGGTATCTGTAATTTCAAAAGTTTTCAGAATGTATTGAAATGTTTCAGATTTTCAACTTATCAAAGACATTCGGTCGAAACAAGATTTTAAACCTTGCATGTTGCATGTTGCATGTAATTGCAAGAACAGATAAGAGCCAAGATAAAAATAATAATCGATCCAAGATAACTAAAGCGAGAGATTTTGCTTGATATATTACCTTTATGGTCAGAAAGGTGAGGTTGTGGTCATAGCCTTGTGTATACCTGAAAAACAGATAAAATGACCGAACTTTTATGATTTAAGAGTTCGTTTGTAAGGCAAAATACTATCAATTTGAATTTGTGATGATATTGCACAGAAGTTTCTTTGATTTATACATGGCATTCTTGCTTAACCAATTACCAGTGTATAAACATACAAGATTGACAAGGAGAAACTGATAATAACGTACCCAGCAACCTGATCATTGGAAAACCAAGGTCTCCATTCATCCAATCAAGATCTTATATCCAAGTTATCTAGTCCATGCTTCACTCCCCGTATATGGCACACACATATCATGATCACCACTGCAAATAAAATATAACAGATTGTTTTAGAGAGCAGATAACACCATGAAGAGAACTGTTTTTTCTTTTTGTTCTTTTTTTTTTTTTACCAGTGACTATGAAGAGATCTGGTACATAAATTTTTTTTTTTCCAAACAATTTAATATAGTAAAAAAAAGAAACTTCTAAGTTACGGTGTGGTCATTTTTGCCAAACTTCCAGAATTAGTATTAATAAGTTTTTCTATAAGCAAAATGGTAATCATAATTGTAAACGCTTTTTCTAATGAAGGGTATATTGGCATTCACGAATACTAAGATTAAATAACTCAATCCTAGCACTAAGTAACGTTACTTATTGTCAAATAACCAAGCAAAAACTCTTATTAGTTTATTATTCTGTCTTTCACTTAAAAGTAAGTTTCAATTTCACAAAATAATAGGATAAAAAAATTTAAAGACAACATGGTTTCAAATTTCAATACCTGTGGTCTAATTCCATCATTGATTTGCGAAGAAAGATATTCTTCTTTTGAATTCATTCATATATGATGAGGAAGCCCTCCTTTATTAGGGCAAAAGTTAATTTGGCACCAAAAAAAAAAAAGAACTCTCTAAGTTGGTACTGAACTCAAATGAAAACCAAAAATTGGAACTCAGGGATCTGATTTAGGTCAAGAATGTTTATTTAGAAAAACATCAAAGCATTATGATATTACAGTTAGGGAAAGGTACCTGAATATAAGTGCTCGAAATCCCCGGGCAGTAAGGTTCTTGTGATATGGGATCATGCTTCCTAAGTCATGATAGTAAACAAGTTTGTCCGAGCAAAGCTTCCAAGTAAGGTTTTCCTAGTGTTATGTAAAATGACATCACTTTTATCATTAAAAAGAAAAATAATTGAGTGTCAAATATGAGACAAAGATCTTCAAGTATCTATAGCACCTGTCGGGCATGAAGTGCTTTCCTCACTGCGTCATTGTTCAGCCATGAAGTTGCAACTTCGTCATCCTATAAATTTAAATTTATTAGAAAAAAATAATAGTTTTCATGGTAATTAGAATCTAAAAACTATTTCCATCGTAAAACGCTCTAGTGCTTCAGAATAAATTTAGCCATTCTTTGATCAGGTGGATGAGATTCTATCCAGCCTTTTGTAATTTTTTTTTTGAAGGGAAACTGAAAATTAGATAAAAAATGAACAAATAAAGAATTACAAGGTCATTTGCAGGAATAGACTGCAAAGATAAGACCTCAGGAGGTCAGGAATCCTAGGACAACCAGCATGAGAGATCTACATTTTCAAGTAAAAAGGCTATCCCAATTAAAAATACAATGAGTAATTGAGTAGATGAAGTCCGTTGAACCACATTTAGCCCAAAAGCATGCCAGTGATTTGATATCAATGATGATTTGGGAAATGCATTTTGCTTTTCCATCAAAAGCACGATTGTTCCGTTCCGCCCATAGACACCAAATTATTGTTGTAGGTAAGAGTTTCCATATGGTTTTGCCTGTTGATGAAAGGCCAGGGTAGTTCCAGCAGTATGCTAGGTGCAAGAAGTCCTTGGGTGAAGTCCAACACCAGCCTGGCGGTAGCAGGTGATGCCACACCGCTCGTGCGAATTTGCAGTGTAAAAGTAGATGTGGTGGTGATTCCTCCTCTTGTAGGCACATGAAGCATCGGTTGGGGAGCTGGTGCCCTCGCTTCTTCAAGTTATCTAATGTTAGGATCTTATTGAGAGAAGCCTCCCAACAAAAGAAACTTACTTTCGGAGGGATCTTGGCATTCCAAATGAATTTTTTTGGGAAGGGAGTAGGTTGGGATGAAGAGGTGATGATGGCATACATCGATTTAACTGAGAAGCCCGTCGGGTCCGCAGACCATCGAATCGAATCTGCGGAATCATTAAGGTGTGGGGGTTGGTCGATTTTGTGTAGGAATGCCGCTAATTGGGGAATGTCTGCTTCTCCAGGTTCTTTAGTGAATTGAAATTTCCATTCCCGACCAGTTGCAGTAGTGACGGTGTGGTCATGGATTGATGCATCTTTGGATCTAGAGATTTTGAATAATCTGTGAAATTCCTCCTTGAGGGAAGAACCGTCCTTCCATATATCCCACCAAAAAGATGTGTTATAACCAGAATTGATGGTGATGTTGCATGATTTGCGAACTTTGGATCCTATTTCCGCAATGCCTCGCCAGCAGCTGAAACCATGAGGCAACCGAGGTGGATTTGGAAACCAATCAGATTTGTGCGGACCATATTTCTCCTGTATAACTTTGAACCAGAGGTTGTCTTTCTCATTGAAGAATCTCCAAGACCATTTTGCTAGGAGCGCTTCGTTCATTGATCTGATTTTTCGCACACCGAGGCCTCCGCACGCTAAAGGTTTGCAAATTACCTCCCAGCTAACTAGGTGGTATCCGTGGGATGAGCCCGATTTTTCCCATAGGAAATCCCTCATCTTTTTCTCCAGGATGTTTGCTACTGAGGCTGGGATTCTGAAAATAGAAAGAAAATAGATGGCGAAGTTAGAGAGGCAAGATTTAACCAAGGTCAGTTTACCTCCTTTTGATAGGCATTTATGTTTCCAATGATCAAGTTTTTTGTTGAATCTCTCGATTACTGGATTCCAAATTGATTTCGATCTAGACCGGGCACCCAGAGGCATCCCTAGATAATTAAAAGGAATCGAATCTGTTCCACAACCGAGGCGATCAGCCCATTCCTGCAAAAATGGAGTTTCTCCCAGACCGATGAGTTTTGTTTTCGAAAAATTTACACGCAAACCAGAAATAGATTCAAAGCATTTTAGAGAACTCAGGAGGTTGTATACTTCCTGCCACTTAGCATCTATGAAGAAGATCGAGTCGTCCGCATAGTGAAGGTGAGATATGGGTGAGCTATCGGTAGCGGTCTTAAAACCAGTGAATTTATCTAGGGTTGATGCTTTCTCAACAAATGCCGAGAGACCTTCCATGGCTAAGTCGAACAGAAGTGGGGATAGTGGGTCCCCCTGGCGGATACCTTGTGTACTCCCAAATTGTCCGAAAGCAGAGCTGTTTATTAGAATTGAGAAAGTTGGTGAGGAGATGCACCAATCCACCCATCGAATCCATTTAGGGCCAAATCCCATCTTGGATAGGATGGCCTTTAGATATGACCAGTTGATTTTATCAAAAGCTTTTTCCATATCTACCTTACAGATGATCCCTGGCAATGAAGAGCGGAGACGGGAGTCAACTAGTTCGTTTGCAACCAGAATTCCATCGAAGATTTGCCTACCATTGATGAATGCAGTTTGATGTTGGGATACCAGTTTAGGCATGACGAGTTTGAGGCGGTTTGCTAACACTTTTGCTATTATTTTGTAGGAACTTGTCAGCAAACTGATTGGGCGGAAATCTTTAATAGATTCAGACTGGGGTTTCTTGGGGATTAGGGTGATCATCGTTCCGTTGTGTCTAGAATCAATGGAGTTAGTGAAGAAAAATTCGTCCACCATACTCATGTAATCCTTTCCTATGAAGTGCCAACAACGCTTGAAAAATGCAATTGGGAAGCCGTCATAACCCGGGGACCGATCTTGGCCAAGGTTGTTAATCGCATCGAGAACCTCTTTTTCTGTGATTCGGTTCTCAAGTATTGCTGCCTCCTGAGGAAGGATGGAGGGGAGTGAGATATTCTCAAACAATGGTCTAATAGGGAAATCATCTGTGAATAGTATTTTATAAAAGGAGATAATATGTGAGATAATAGCTTCCCTGTTTGAAGTGAAATCAGTGCCGATTAGTAGTTGAGATATACGGTTACCCCTTTTCCGTGATGAAGCCGTTCTGTGGAAGAATGGAGTGTTACGATCCCCTGCTTTAAGCCATCGAACATTGGATTTCTGGTGTGCGTCAATTTCTGCCATATTGCTAAGTTTCTCAAATTCCGATTTGGCTGTAGCCCGAGAGGCAACCTGATGATCGGATAGGGGCCCCAGCTCTGCTAATTTATCGATCTCTGCTAGAACAATTAGTGATTCCTGGATTTTCGTATTTAATTTATCCAGCCTTTTGTAATCAAGTGGGTCTTTCCCTATGTACTGAGAAACCATTCATTGTATGACTTTTTTTTTTTTCTCTGAAAACAAAGAAATCAGTCGTTTTGAATCACAAAGAACTACTAATTTTAGACAACTATTTTTTACAGTATAATGTATTCTTGTGTTCTTAAAGGATTGTAAATGCCGTTAAAAAAATTATGCTGAAGCAACCGAGCAAGCTGTTGGAAATTGTCCACTAATAAGGAAGTAGAAAGGAAATTCATTTGAAGAACTTACAATGCATTGAATACTGTTGCCTTTCAAAATCTGTGGCCATGTTGGAACAATTCCATCTCTTACTGGAGCTTTAAAAGGCCAAGCACGACCAAACATTCTTTTCCTTACAGCAAGAGGCCTATCAGTATCACCTAATTTCCTGAAGCTAGATGGTCACCTGGTGTCAACAATTTCTGTTTCTTTTGCTTCTGGGTTGTGGTAGCAGGGCTCAAGAATGTCATAGATGTTCAGAGCATTAATGTCCTGGATGTAAACAAAAAACAGGTAAAAAATAATATAAAAATTTCAGGTCACTTGAAGTATGTAACAGGACCCATACGCCGTGGGTTGGGTTGGGCCTCCTATGATATCCTTGTGTAGGGTTTAGAGGATTGTAAGTGATTTGAATAATCTAATGTCACTTAAGGAGCACCTGTGACAAAGGTCCAAGGCCTTTCGGAAAACCTTTCAGCGTTTGTTTACTGTGATTAAAGTGGCGACAATATTGGTGTGTTAGGAAGGGGTCGGTATTAGAGTGTTAAGATAGGGTTCAATCCACTATTTAAAGAAAAAAATGTTTCACTGGTTACTTTACCAGGAATCATTTTGAGAATATTTCTGAAGTAGAAAACATCAACTTTCCCAAGCAATTTTGCACATCTGTCATTCGGAGACCAAAAACTTCCATTGCAAGCAGCAGTAAGCGCCTGCAATATGTACCAGACATTTTACATGTTAACGACCACTTACTCAAAAACCTCAAACTATTATTAGGAGGTGTGACAATGTATTTAACTAAGATCTCCAGGTTTAACAGACAGTGAGCACTAAAAGACCAAAAATGACTTCTTTTTTTTTACTTTTCTGATTTTCAGCTGTTTTTATCACAAAACTTATTTTTGAAAACAAAATAACTAATTTATTTTTATTTTATTTTTTCAGGATTTTTAATATCCTTTGTTTTAAAAATAATAATCTTATCTGTATCACGAACCAAACACCACAGAAGTGCTCCATCCTACCTCAAACAGAGCATCAGAGATGAGGCCCATCCCATGGACAAATGGCACAAGAGCATTGCCGTCAAATACGTTGTCGGTAACCCCATTTCCCACCATGTAACCCTGCATCAATTGAATTTTGTATTCAATTCACAAGATAAATTCATAAATGCTAAAAACCCTTTCTTAAAGTCTTCAAAAATCCAAACCTTGAAGTTGAGAACAGGCTTCAAACCACTGTCAATTCCTACAAGAGCAATCAAGTTATCATAAGATTATGATTTTCAGCATGTAGTTCAACAAATCAGTTAAGTAAATACCTTTTACAACTTCAGAAGCAAGAGTAGGTACATATATCCCAGCATAGGACTCCCCAGAAATGTAAAATGGGTTGGAGAGGAACTCCGGTATAGCTCAAACCACTTCTTGCACAAAAACAAAATCAAATTACAAGTTCATTTACATTGGACAATCTGCATACATCTGGATAAACAAATTCAGCTTTCAAAATGCTTATTAATGTATTCTCCTATCTCAATTTGTTTATACATTCTTTCAGTACGAAAAACGAAAATCGACGAACAAACCACACCCAATTATGTATAGCAAAAGTAGCCCGGATAGATTTCAAGAGTACTGGTAAGGTATTAAATACTGTTCAATCTTGTTCCCATTTAAAATCTATTGGACTTCAGCAACGTTCAAGTTAAGCTAACAAAGTACCTTGAGGAGAAATGTGTGGGTATCAGAGGCAGTCTTTTGGTCTCCAGTAAAATAGTCGTGTGAGTTATCGGAGTAAGACAATCCAACACCAGCTGGAGAATCCAAATAGATAATATTGGAAACCTGCAAGGAAAAAGCACCCAGAAGGTTGCAAGTTTGAATTGATACGAAAAATTAGACAACAATTTCTCCAAAATAATAAACCATTTCCCTTTCAAATGTTCGATATGACGATATCAATTTATGATCTTTGAATCAATGAATTTTTCCTACAGATTCTGATAACAAAAGTTTTGAACTTTCACTAGTTCTAATAATTTCACAGGATGAAAATTTCAAACAAGGCTAATAAAGAGTTGCAGAAATAGTTAACCTTGGACCAACTATGTGGATTGAGTTGTAGTCTGGGGAGACTTCCACGAGTCTTTGCTGCTTGAAAGTTGAATGGGCCTACAAAAATGCGGCAAAAATTCTGATAAAAGAACAGGATTTGCTTTTATAAACCAATCAATTCAGCTGGTAAAACGCAAATTTACCGAGCATAACACAGATTTTTTCAAATCCATAATAGAAAGCCAAACCAAATCAATCCTTCCAATTCAAGTTGTTAGAATATTAGTTCATAAAGCACATAATCACAAATGTAAGAAAAGAACTCCAACTAATCAAATCAAATCTACTACGAAAATTGATGTGTCCTCACTTTTCTACTGTAGATTTTACCAAAAAAGCAACATTTAGAAAGTCAGAAACTATAGATTGATTAAAAGTGGAGAAATTCACTTCATTGAACCAGGGCAGCATATGCAGCATAAGCAACCGCATAGGCCCCCAAATTTTGAGGGCCCCCAAAATTATATGTTATATATATATATATATAATGCATTCAGCGGCTGATTTTTTTAGAGGATGTTCTCTTCACTATGTATATGATATGTGTGGATTTAGAGTGTAAGAAAATTAGAAGAAATTAATCAGATTTAAGAAGAGAAGAAATGGGAGAGAAAATCTAGAAGAGAATAAAGAGAATCAGGGGGAGAGAAACCGACAGATACAAGAAAATATTAATCCCACCATATGAGAGTCCTCAATGGATGGTACTCTTAAATAACTAAACAGATTCCTAACATAACTACCCACTATTACAATTTACAACTAAACCCACGACTTACAACAAAATAGGACCCAATACTCCCACTAACTCAAAATACTACAACTAGAAATCAAGTCTCCTTACACGTCATAATTAAAATAACAATCACCTAATAATTAATTATGCCATATCCCACATGTACATATCATTATATCATCATATTAATATATCAGTTCATTCTAAAACTTCTAACCCCCTCAAATTAGCCCTTAAAAATTTGGTAAGTTTTAAACTTTTATTTTGATTGGTGATTTATAGGGGCAGATTTATGAGGTTAGAAGTTTTAGAACCAGATGATTTCAGGTGAGTATGTTCTCCTCACCATGTAGATCATCCTCTCCAAAAATCAACCCCTTGATGCATTTCATGTGAGCCCTACATGAGTTAATTTATTATTTTATTATCATACTCCTAGTTGTATGGAAATCGTTCCCATTTCTATTTCTTTGTTTATTTAGAATAGAAAATCCTAATTATTTATTTAGAATATATAGAAACTCCTAAATATATTATAATAACAATTCAACAAATTGTATTCTTTGTTATGCATCACTTATTTCTTTTTTATTTTTCAAGGTTCTATTAGGATTTTTTAACCTTAGCTATTTTATTATTCTGTACTTTTGTTTATAAAAATTTTATGAGAATCTGAACTATACTAACCCTGCATATTTTTTTTTTAATTATGGTATGTAGGCAGCCCTAAAGTAACATGGGTGCCACACTTTTAAATAAATAAATAAAGACTAAATTTTATATTTCTTTTTTTAAGTTTTTTAATGATTTTTTATTATCGTAGAAATCGGGAAATCATTTTTTTAGTTTATATATGGGGCCCCATTTTAAGATTTTGCTTTGGCCCCCATAATTTCAGATACGGCCTGATTGATCAGACAACTTGGATAAAACTTAAAAGTAAGAAACAAGAAAAACAGATTGCTAATGAATAAAATTTGGTACCATGCTCATAAACGAAGCCATCAAAGCTAGAACATCCAGGACCACCATTGAGCCAAAGAACAACAGGGTCTTCAGATGGTTTTCTTTCTGAAACTACAAAGTAGTAGAACAGATTCTTCCCATGTTTCTCATCTAAGGTCACATATCTTCAATACCCATATAACAAAAACCCACCAAATTCAGTAAATAACTCAAAAACCAATCAAATTTGAAGAAAAAGAAAAGAAGAAGGAAGAAAATTAAAGAAGAGTTAAGAATTACCCAGAGTAGTGTTTTGAAGGGAAAGTCCCATTGAAACCAGGTAGGAGTGTAATCAGAGCATGTTTAGGAGCTGCTTCAGTAAATGATAACAAGCACAAAGCTAATAACACTTTACAGAAGAAGATTTTTTCCATTGACAACTTCCTGCAGATTCAAACACCCAGAGAGAGAAGGAACTGTATGTATTTTCCATTGATGAGTTTGTGTCTAAATACATGAGGATCCTTGCTAGACAAGGTAACTTTCTTTATACATTCATTTCCTTATACATTCAAGGAAATAAATCGACAAGGATATGAATCAGCTATACAATGGCAATGATCATTAGATAGAATCTTGAATTGATTTTACAGAGAGAGTGAGAGAGAGAAAATTTGGGTGTGGACGATATCGAAGCAGAAAGCTTTAATTACAAACAACCTATCAGCAGGCCCGGCCCTGGGCCAAAGCACCACAAGTGGGGCTTTGGGCTCCAAGATTTAGGGGCCTCCAAGGCCTAGTACATAGTAGTTGAGTATATTTAAAAAAAAAAATTAGATGGTTTTTTAATAAATAGTTATATAGTTGGGAGACATTAAAAACTTTAATATAACAACTCAAATCCCAATTCGATGGATCTTTTATCTTCACCAGTTCACCAAGAGTGAATTTTTTAAAACAGGAACAAAAAAAAAAAAAACCCTTGGTCCTTCACGGTGCAGTGATGCTCTTCCTAGTTCCTACTCTCCTCTCATCGGTCATCCTCAACTTAACCCCTTAGGTAAGCAATTTTTTCGTTGTTCTTCATTTTTCCTATTATTCATTTGAATCATTTAAAAAAAAATACTAGATCTAACTTCTAAACATCAAAAACATAATAAATTAGTAAATTACTGATGAACAAATAACAAATTAACAATATGTTTCTTCTTTCTCTCTTTCTTTTTATAATTGTTAATGCCCTAAATGAATAAATGACGATGAAGGGAAATAGTGGAATGTATTGAGCCATAAAGCATGAATCGTTAAAGTATGTAAACAACGAACATCAGAAATTTCGTAAGTTTAATCTCTGAATTCTAATTAAGTAATTTTTATTTTTGATATCCTATTTTTATTTAATTGGGTTTTATTTTTTAAGATTGTTTAATTTAGTTGGCTTGTTAAGTTGTTCTACAGACAATTAGATATAAAATGTTAATTGTTTGAGCCCTAATTGTCTATTTGATTATTAAACAGTGTATAAGAGAGATTTTACGGTTCATCTTTGTTGCAAAAACACTAATTAAGTATCTGAAACCTTAATTGCCTAATGATTCTAATTTACCATTGAGGAGGATTTTGAAACAGTAAACCTTAATTGATTTTTGAAGAAGGCTTAAATATAGTTTGCACATATTTAATCTTAATTGATTTGAAAAGGGTTTAATTTCGTGCCAAAGATCCTAATAATTTTAACCCTAAGGTCCCTACGTATTTAAAAATAATTTTTAATTCAAGAAAGAAGCATGTATTTTAGAATTTTTTTATCAAACCAATAAGAATAATTATACATCCATAATTGGTGATTTTACAGCTAAAAATGCAAGAAGAATGATCTTTCGGAAGTGACACTTTATATGGTTTATTGGGTGTTTCTGCTTTGTCATAGAAGTTTTGGAAGTTTTTTTTATTGTGGTTGTAGGCATTGGCCTTTGTTTTGGACATTTTGGTTAGTATAGGAGAACTACATTGTGCTTGATCTCAATGGGTCATGTCTAGCTAGTCCCCCCTCTTGAGTATGTAGGTAACCCTAAGATGACTTAGGTCCAATGCTTACATAAAAGAAAAATCACACATACTGTAATGCTTTTTGAGTATATATGAAATCTTTTGTTATAGAAAATTAGTAAAATGCAATTGTTCTTGTTATCGTAATTTTTTTTCTTGTTGCGTATTTGTAATTTTTTTTATATATGAAAATATATGGGGCCATATTCTTTTGGATCCGCTTGGGGCCTCTTAAGTCTCAGGGCCGGCACTGTTTATCAGAGGAAGGAAAAAAAACAAAACCCCCACACTGAATTTGGGAAGGAATTGAGAACTGAATGGCTTTATTACAAATGAACTATCAAAGAAAAGAAACATAACTACAAGTCGGAATTTGGGAGTGGAATTAAAAATTCAAAGGCTTAATAGTTGTGACAAACAGGCGGTTATAGGTAGGGGTGGGACTTGGGTTGGGTTAATCCGACCAACCCGAACCCGACCCGGTATTTGGGCAAGCATGGCCAATGGTTAATGGGCATTTGGGCAAGTATAGACATTATTTTGCAAACCAGTAGTCAAATTTGGGTAGGCATGGGCAGAGATAATTGCCAACCCAGACAACCCGCCCAACCCGAGAAATTTTTATATATATAAAAATATNATATATATATATATATCTATATATATATATTAAGATTTTAATTGATTTCTAACATGGAAATATGTGGTAAGAAAGAGAAAACTCTCATTTTGCCAAGTATTTTGAAAGATGTAAATGAATAAATATATTTAAGTTACTAATATTATTTAAAAAATAGGCATACAAAATTAATTACTGACGTTGTATTGGTTATTTGATTAATAATTCATGTGTGAATCTATTTTCTTTTTACGTGTAGGACGGAGAATAAAGGTGGATTCATCCAAGTTAGTTCAGCTCAATTGAATAAAAACTTAGACAACTATGGATTTTGACTTCGTTGTTATATTTTTATTTTGAAGTTATAACGAATATTTTGTTTAAGTTCTTTTATTTATTATGTGAGCAGATTGTTAGTTTGTTTTTCTTTTGAAATTATGAAAGATATTTTTTTATTTAAGTTTATTATTAATTTTTTTATATTAATAATTCAATTCAATAACCTAAATTTATTGAAACACGGGCAACCTGAAGAACCCGAGAAACCCGAAGAACCCGATAAACTCATTCGGGCCATGCGTGGGTAAACCTCTTATGGGTTTTGTGGGTTCTATGGGCATTCTGAGTAAAGGAGGTATAGTGTGGGCATGGCATGTCCAAAGCCTCTAACCCGCCCGACCCGCCCGAGTCCCACCCCTAGTTGTAGGGACCCGATTTGCACATAGGATGACGATGGTGGAAATAATCAATTTTTGAAAACGATTGTTACAACGGTGTAAAGGTCGGGTTCATCACCGTTATAACAACTGATATATCCGATTTGAAGCTCAAACCGCTAATAACGAAAAATAACGGCTGATATAATGTAAAATAGCGGTGTTTTATGTTTTTTAAAAATAACAACCATTATAATGATAAAAAAATGGGCATTACTATATTACGGCTTATAGTGATATAATGTAACGGCCTAGGCCCATTACCGTTATAACGAGCCGTTTTTTAAACATCAGAGATAATTAAGATGATCAGATTGGTGGAGAAACATTGAAGGTCAAAGCCATGTCGCCAAAACGGTAGGGCTCTCTTCATCAAAGTGACTTGACAGCGACGAACAGGATGGACGACATGACATCCGACGAAAAATGGCCAAAGATGATAGACTATCGGGCCTCGGTCGTCGGCCAGACCAGGTCCATCAGCCCCAATTTGGTTGTCGACCCTCCAGTTCCTCTCAAGATGTTTTTTTGGTCCTCCAGGCCTTATGTTGGTGTTAATCATGTGTTTGAGCTCGTTTTTTTATACTTTGATCAACAAATAGTGAAGTTTAGTTCGTTTATAATTGTGGACGTAGGCAACTCAGTCGAACCACGTAAGTTCTTTGTGTTCTACTTTTGTTTAGTTGTTTTCCGTTTATTAATTCTCTTATCGATCTTGGGTGAGTGAACAATAACCAAAATATCAGTTGTTGTTTAGCCTCCATGTAGGCCCCACAAGGTAATCAGCCATTGTTTAGTCTCTATGTAGGCCCTACAAGGCAAAGTTAGGTTGGGGACAAGAAAGGGAAAAGGAAAAGGGGGACAAAAGATCTGGACTGGTATAACTAGAACTATTAGGAGACAAACAAACTAAGAGCATCCCAATGATTCGCAAATACAATTGTGAATGTGGTAAAATGTGGATACCGGATACCACTTCCCATTTTAGTCAGCAAATATTGATAAATCTTTTTTTATTTAATGTGTTTTCACTATTTTATCGCCATATTAACTTCTAAGTTTATCATCACATAATGGAGGAATTTTTTTTAGACAAAAATCTATTTTTTTACTTACTATCCACATTTTACTATATTCCCGACTGCATTGGAGAGTGATAAGGAAAAGCACTGAGCAGCTCCTACATTTAATGAGTTGCACAATTGCTGAAAGAGTTGTACTTTTCCACTTTGACAATGCAAATCTCACTAAATTTTAGTTGGAAAGTCCCCAATAATAAACTGCCAATTGTAAAAAAATATATATATATATATTTTTGAGCAATGCTATTCATTTTGCATTGATTTACTACTTTAAGTGGCAGTATCTCAACAAAGCTATTCAAGTCACTCTTAAATAGCCTCCTCATAGATGCTGTCACATAAAATTAGAAATTCATGCTGGGTTAGGTTCTTGAAACACAAAGTTTAACACATAGTTTAAATATTTCATATTCATTGTTGAATGTAATAATCTAATGATTTAAAATCTGATACATAATCTTTATCACGTCCTAATTTTAAAGACTATTTCTTAAATTAAAGGGACACATCTGCGAGTCTTTAACCGTTGGGTATATGCATCTAAACAGTAAATAAAAAGTATTTAAACTATGTGTCAAAATCTTATATCCCAAAAATCTGACCCAGTAAAAAAATGGAAAATACTATTAATCCCACTAAGTTTACTCTCCCAAGAACCCGACTACCCGACCCTTACTATGTTCCAAGTTAGTCAAAATCTTTTGAGCCCCAATATGCGAAGAACATGTTGACATTTGGCTGGGGCGGACATGAAGTTGGACAAACCCATGCAATTTTGTGTGGAAAATGTCGTTGTTGTCTCGTGCAGGGTACACATGGAGATAATCTAACGATGAGTAAATCGTCTTAAAATAATAAATAAATAAACTCTGCTCTAAAAATTTTTAACCTCATTAAAAGCTGGTTTGAATATGAAAAGTGCTAAACTAACAACAATCTATACAACAAGTTGTAATGAACGGAGTTCTAGATTTTCTCATGAATTGCACTCTTTACAAAACTTCTACATCCACCGTATATTGCAAATTGTTGTACAACTTGTTGTAGCTGCAACACTTCCGATATCGATAAAAAATGGGCAACCCATAAAACAACCAACTCCAAATCATGGGGTTATAAGTTTTAGAATGACGTGATTTTTAATTAGGACGATCTTCATAGTGAATAGATCCTCACCCGAAATCAGCCATTGTATCTTCACATGTGCCTTACGTATGATGACCACAAAATATACATTTGATGTACTATTTTTTCTTCGAGAAACCGTAGCCCTTACGTTTAAGATTATGGACGACAGTTCAAGATAGATAAACAAATTTTCTTAAAACTTTTGAGCCATCAAACTTTTGCCTCGTTCTGTTTAACAAGAATAAGAACATCTCGTAATTCTTTTGTAACTGATTTCGTTACAACTTCCAACATTTCATCTTCAAGTATCGGTTCAATAGAACCAATAAGTATAGACTACAGAGGTTAGGTAGATTACTTAAATTATATGAGGATCTCTCTCTCTATATCATATTTTTGCTCCTGCCAGCCAGCGGCTATAGAAGGCCAATGCCTCCTTTGGCTTGTATTCAGGGACAGTGTGTCCGGCTCCCTGCACCCAAGTAATAGAAAGGAAATTATAATCTCAAAACCCAAAACATAAAAACAACAAGACCTGATAATTTAACCAGATCTTTTTCACTGCTACCCTGTAATGGTTTTTTTTTACATTTTTTTTTGGCAATTTCCTTATGTTCTTTGAATTTCCAATGTAACTCATATTTATGGGTAAAAAAAAAAGTGAATATAGACATCCAAGTTACAGTTGACAATAAGTTATATTATTGTCTATCCAAATTGTCCAACCAATGACAAGTCTGGTTTAGGGGTGTCAACGGGTTGGTTCCAATTCGGTAGTGGAACTACCTGGAATGATAACCTATTAAATTCATCGGGTTCTAGTTCTTGTCGGTTCCAAACTAGTTTCAGTACTCAAAAAGGTAGAATTGGAACTGGGATAATAGGTTCCGGTTCTGTCTGGTACGATTGTGTTGTTTCTCCGGTATATCAGTTCTGATTCCTCAATTTTTAATTGATATATACAAAGTAATATTAAAAGTAATAAAAATCAAGGAAAAAAAACATTATTTGTAATTCTGTTCCAGTTCCATTTGACATTGTTAGAGTACCCAGACAGAACCAGTTATAGTACTACCGGTCAAATACTGAAATACGTTGAACCAGAACGGGAAAATCAGTTCCAATAAGATGGGTCTATGTAATTTTGAGTGTTTTGTTTCAGATTTGGTAGTAACATGCACTAATCCGTCTCTCTTTGTTTCTACATGTAGTGGTACTATTCATGTATTGTTTCGGAATATGCTGAATATTTTGTTTGAAATGTTTCAGATTTTCAACTTATCTGAAACAAGATTTGAAACGCGACATGTTGCATATTGTTGTAATTGCAAGAACAATAACAATAGAATTTCATTATTCTCTGCTTAATAAGATACGAGATAAAATCTAAATTAAAAAAAAAATCAAAATATAATGAATCCAGAAGAACTAAAGTGGGAGAGAGATTTTGAATGAAAAGATTACCTACCCTCATGGTGAGAAAGGTGAGGTTGTGGTCATAGCCTTGTGTGTACCTGAAACAGATAAAATGATCGATCTATTGTGATTAAAGAGTTCGTTTGCACGACAAATACTAAATTCTGAGTTTGTGAAAATAATTCATCAAAGTTTCTTCAATTTATTCATGATGTTCTTGCTACTTAACTAATGTATAAACCTAAAAGATTGATAAGGAGAATTTTTTTGGTCGGTGATTGATAAGGAGAATTAAACTAATAAAAACTTACCCAGCAACTTGATTATTGAAAAACCAAGGTCTCCATTCATCCAAGATCTTATATCCAAGTGATCTAGTCCATGCTTGACTCCCGGTGAACGGGACACACATATCGTGATCACCACTGCAAAAAACATACAATAGATTGTTTTAGAGAAGATAGACCATGAAGGGAAGGTTTTTTTTGTTATTCCTTCTTTTTGTAGCAGTGACCAGGATGAAGAGAACTCGTATAGAAAACAAAAATTTCATACTACTTAATATAGTGCAAGAACTTCAAAGTTACAGTGCGGTCATTTTTGCCAAACTTCCAACAACCTCTTTTTTTTTTTTGTTAAAGTTTTTCTATAAGGAAAATATATAATCAAAATTAATTGTATGTGTTTGGTAAGATGCTGCCACATCAAGGAGTACAACAATTCAATCTGTAATTGTTTGGGAGGCTGAGTAGCATTTTCCTTAGTGGATCTAAGATTAAATAACTAAACCCTAGCATTAAATAACATTAAATTATAACATTTAATGTTAAATACCTCTCACGACTCAAATATTACTCTCTTTCCATATTTTACCTCCATTTTAACAAAATAACATGATAAAATGTTACTGTGTAATATTATATATACTTCCGCATATTAGACTTTCTAAATATAACATACAGATGGATGTGTTGCCCACTAGTCAAATAAAATCAAATGTAAACAGCATATATAAGAAGATATGTTATCCCTATGATGCCTCAAGGAATTGGAGAATTTTTCGAGAAAAGCATTTCCATATGTTATCCCACTAGTGCATCAAAACCCAATGAAGGAGGCCCGAAATAAGAAATCAAGCGAAAACCGACCAGACTTGCTAGTGTATCTTAGCAGCAAGTTATGCACAGAATTATGCCAATGTGAAGTATACAAAACATACTGGAATTCAACCGCCTCAGAATTAAATTGAAAAAGAGAGAAACATTGTAAACTTAGTACCATGGAAACAGATACATCTTTGAAGCTGTATAAAAATGTAAGGAATCCTTTGGATTCATTCTGTGGAGTTGACTTGAGGTTTGCATGGGAAAATACAAATATTTTGGGACTTAGAACTGACAAGCCTCGAAGATATATACTGGGTCTGTGGAGGAAGAACTCCAGGATCTACCGAATAAAATCTGATTCAGAGATGACTTCTGGATAAAAAGAAATTTAAACACAACATGGGTTCAATACCTGTGGCCTAATTTCATCATTCATTCATGAAGAAATATATTTGTGTTTGAATTCATCTCATCCTTGATGAGGAAGCCTCTGTTATTAGGGCAACAGTTAATTTGTCGCAGGAAAAAAAACAAATCTAGCTTTGGGTACTCAACTTGACCGAAAACCGGAACTCAGGGATCTGATTTAGATCAAGAATGAACTATTTAGATAAACATCAGAGGATTATGATATTACAGTTAGGGAAAGGTACCTGAATATAAGTGCCCGATATCCCCGGGCAGTAAGGTTCTTGTGATATGGGATCATGCTTCCTAAGTCATGATAATAAAGGATATTGTCCGTGCAAAGCTCCCAAGTCAAGTTTTCCTAGTATTATATTAGAAATGTAAAATGAGATAAATATTTCTTTTATCGCTTAAAAAAAGAAATTAAGTTTTGAGTATGAGATGAAAATATGAAAGAATCTATTGCACCTGTCGGGCATGAAGTGCTTTCCTCACTGCATCATTGTTCAGCCACGATGTCGCAACTTCATCATCCTATAAATTCAAATTTATTAAGAAACCGTGAGGTAAGAAATATCTAGAAAAAGGAAAATTTAAGACCTATTTTCATTATAAGAAATTCCAGTACTTCGAACTAAATTAGCCATTTTTTAACAGGTCGTGAATTTTTCTGCAACCTTTTGTTATCAGGTGGGTCTTTCCCCCCTTTGTTGCGAAATCATTCATTATATGATTGAAAACAATTGAAAAACTTACAGTGCATGGAACATTTTCGCTATTCAGGATCTGTGGCCATGTTGGAACAATTCCATCTCTTACTGGAGCTCTAAAAGGCCAAGCACGACCAAACATCCTTTTCCTTACAGCAAGAGGCCTGTCAGTTTCACCTAATTTTCTGAAGCTAGATGGTAACCTGATGTTACCAATTTCAATTTCTCTTGCTTCTGGGCTGTGGTAGCAGGGCTCAAGAATGTCATAGATGTTCAGAGCACTAACGTCCTGGATGTAAACCAAAAAGGGTAAAAAAGAAAAGTTAAGGCCACTGGAAGTAACAAACGTTTAGAAACTTCAGATTTCGAGGTGCCCTTTTTCGAATTTCAATCCATTATTTCAAAGAATGCTTCACTGGCTACTTTTCCAGGGATCATTTTGGTAATCTTTCTAAAGCAGAAAACATTATCTTACTTGAGAATTTGAATAGAAAGCCAACTTACGTCATTAACTTTATCAAGCAATTGTGAACATGTTGTATTGGTTGAAGCCCAAAAACTTCCGTTACAAGCAGTAGTAACCGCCTGCAATATGTACCAAACATTTTACATGTTAACAACCACTTACTCTAAAATCTCAAGCTAACAAAGGTCTGCACTCTATAGATCTAACAGAGTGAGCACAAGAACAACAAAAAATGGTTTTTTTCTTCTGATTTTGGGATGATTTGTGGACTGTGTTAGAAAACTCATTTTTGAAAACAAAAAAACGGAACTTTTTCTTTTCTTCTTTTTCAGGATTTTTTGTATCCCTTGTCTTCAAGACAATGAATCACATCCGGATCACGAACCAAACACCACCAAAGTGCTCCATCATACCTCAAACAGATCATCTGAGATCAGGCCCATCCCATGGGCAAACGGCACAAGAGCATTTCCGTCAAATACCTCATCACTGACCCCATTTCCCACCATGTAACCCTGCAGCAAATAAATTTTGAATTCATTTCACAGGATAAACTCATAAATGCTAAAACGCATTCCTGAAGTCGTCAAAAGTCCAGACCTTGAAGTTGAGAACAGGCTTTAAACCAATGTCAATTCCTGCAAGAGTGATTGAGTTATCATTAAGATTATGATTTCAGCATGTAGTTCATCAAATGAGTGAAAAAAGAAGTACCTTTCACAACTTCAAAAGCAAGAGTAGGTACATATATCCCAGCATAGGACTCCCCAGATATGTAAAATGGGTTAGAAAGGAACTCAGGGTATTGCTCAAACCACTTCACAAAAACAGATCAAGAAACAAATTGAAATGATATTAGCCAAGTAATGTGTTGAATCAACATCATTTATATTGGACAACCTGCAAACCTATGGATACACAATGTCAGCTTTCAAAATGCTTATTAATGTATTCACACTTCTCAAATTTAATGTGTCTATAATTTCTTTCAGTAGGAAAAACAAAAACACTAAAAAATCGCCGAACAAATCAAACTCATTTATGTACATCAACTGTTCCCCGGTTAGATTTGAAGAGTACTGGTAAGGTATTAAATACTGTTCAATCTTATTGCGATATAAAATCTATTAAATCTCAGCTTGTTCACTTTAAGTTAACAAAATACCTTGAGGAGAAATGTGTGGGTATCAGAGGCAGTCTTTCGATCTCCTGTTACATAGTCGCTTGTATTATCAGAGTAAGACAATCCAACACCAGCTGGAGAATCCAAATAGATTATATTGGAAACCTGCAAGGCAAAAGCACTGATAAAGTTGCAGGTTTTAATTGATAAGTTAAAGAACACTTTATCGAAAACAATAAACCCTTTCTCTTCCATATTTTCGATATGAATATATGATATTTGAATCAAAGAATTTTTTCCACAGATTTTGATAGCTCAAGAAACTTTGAACTTTCACTAGTTCTAATAGTTTCACAGGACGAAAATTAGAAACAATGCTAATTCAGGAGCTGCAGAAATAGTTAACCTTGGACCAACTATGTGGATTGAGTTGCAGTTGGGGGAGACTCCCATGAGTCTTTGCTTCTTGAAAATTGAATGGGCCTACAAAAGTGAAGCATACATTCTAATAAATTAACGGGATTTGTCCTCATAAACTGATCAATTCACCCAGTAAAGAGTCAATTTACTGAGTATAACACAATTTTCAAAATCAGAATAGAAGTCCAATCCAAATCAATGCTTCAAATTCAAGTTCTTAAAATTTTAGTTCAAAATGTAAGAAAAAAGAAAACAACTCCCAACTAAACAAATTGAACAAATCTACTATCCACATTATTATGTCCTCTTGTAATCATCATTGTTTTCTATTGTAAACTAAGCAAATTAAGAACATTTAAAAACTCTAAAATATAGATTGCTAATGAATCAAATTTGATACCGTGCTCATAAACGAAGCCATCAAAGCTAGAACATCCAGGTCCACCATTGAGCCAAAGAACAACAGGGTCTTCAGATGGTTTTCTTTCTGAAACGACGAAGTAATAGAACAAATTCTTCCCATGTTTCTCATCTATTGTCACATATCTTCAATACCCATTTCACAAAAAGCCACAAATTTCAGTAAATAACTCAAAACCCAATCAAAACTGAAAAATAGAAAGAAAAAAAAAACAGAAAGAGTTATTTACCCAGAGTAATGTTTAGAAGGGAAAGTGCCATTAAAACCAGGAAGGTTTGTAATGAGAGCATCTTTAGGAGCTGCTTCAGTAAATGACAGTAATAAGCACAAAAACAAACCCAATAACACTGTAGAGGTTAAGAATTTTTCCATGGACAACTTCCTGAACATATTACAAGCACCCAGAAAGAGAGAGAGAGAGAGAGAGAGAGAGAGAGAGAGAGAGAGAGAGTTGAGACCTCTAACAATCGGGACTGATAAACTTATATATATAGTGGTCAGAGGAGAGATCACTGATTGGTTGCACAAAAAAGTAAAAGAGAGAGATGGGAAAAAAAACTAATTGAATGCTTTATTACAAACAAATCATCAAAGAACAGAAACCCAGAGTGGAATTTGGGGAGGAATTGAAAACTGAATGGACTTTAATACAAACAAATTAACAAACTATTGAACAAAACAAACCCCAAATTGTGGAAAACTCGCAAGCATTCGACCACCCACCCATCCATCCATCCATTGACGCTATCATTTCTGGATCTTGTTGTGTGGGTGGGTCCTACAAATGATGACCCATAATAAAAGTGTGTGTAATCTTCAATTATTGCGTGCAAGACAAACAAGGAGTTGCACAGTTGCAAGTGGGAACTACAACGACAAAAAAATATAATTTAAGCTTCTTTCTGCTTTGCTATTTAAACACCAAGATCTGGTGTTCCAATTGTAACGCCACCCACATAATTACATTTCAAGAGTTAAAAATTTTGTAAGATTGTTCAACTGGAACAATTTCACAAAATTTTAACTCCACCATGTGAGCCCTACAGTCTGGTGTTACAATCTTGGTGTACGAGTAGCACGGTCCCAAAAACAGGCTCCAGATTTCTTGATATTTTGATAGCAAATAGAAACAGAACTGAACTGATAGTACAGGAACCAGCTTACAGATAAATTTTTTTCTTTTATTTTTTATTCCGCACTACTATTGGGACCGATCTTTACATCTGCCCAGCGGGACAGATTGAGGTGGTGTCCCACATCCACTATCGTTTGTGTATACGTGGGGCCTACATATACACAAAGGATGGTGGATGTGAAGTGCCACCTCAATCTATCTAGCAAGACAGAGAATGAGTCCGGTTACAAAATCATTTTCCTTTTTCATTTAGATGAGGGTACGTAACTTTGATGAAATTAGGGAGAGCATGTGTATTGTTGACAAAACCACCCTTTAAAATACAAATAATTTGTTACACTTTCTATTTAAGGAAAAGATGATAGAGATCACAGGTAAAAAGACTCTAGCCGTTTACAAAGTGGGATCTCTACTTTCCATGAATAAAAACATGTCATTTCTTATAACTGCAACATTTCATCTTCAAGTATGATGAAGTGTAAACTTCACTTGCAAGCCACAAGACTTTTAATTGCTCTCTCTCTCTCTCCTCTTTCTGTATCATACATTTTCTCCAGCCAACCAGCGGCTATAAAAAGCAAATGCCTCCTTTGGTTTGTATTCAGGAACAGTGTGTCCAGCTCCCTGCACCTAGGAACAGGAAGAAATTCTAATCTCAAAACCCAAAAGATAATATAGAATACAAGATATAAAAACAATAAGAATTGAAAACCACAAGCTTTTCTTTCACTTTTACCCTTTAATGGTAAAACTTGTTTATTTCCTTGTTATGTTCTCTGATTTCCAGTTCAACTTGCATTTCTGAGAGAAAAAACCTAACATATACGTCCTAGTTACACTCTGCAATCAGCATAAATGCTTGTCTTTCCGAATTGTCCAAGTCCAAACAATGACAGTCTGGTCTAGGGGTGTCAATGGGTTGGTTATTGAACTACCGAAAATCAGAACCTATATAAATATAATTAATTGGTTCCAGTTATTGTCAGTTCCAAACCAGTTCCAGTACTCAAATAGGTGGAATTGGAACCAGGATAATTGGTTCAGTTCCGATTCTGTTCAGTTCTCAGGTATATCAGTTCTGAAGCTTCAACATATAAGGACATAGAAAACAACACTAAAAGCAATAAAAAAAAAATTTTTAAAAAAACGTTATTTGTAATTTGGTTCTGTTCCATTGGAATTAAAAGCACCCAGAGCCAGTTATAATTCTAATCGTTCCAGTTTAGGTACTGAAATACGTGGAACTGGCACTGGGAAAATCCGTTCCAGTTTGGTTCCTGGGTAGACGGATTCCAGCTGACCCCCGTAGTATGGTGGGATTCGTGGGAATATCATCCTTTAAGCTGGTTATCATATTACAAAAGTCCAAAAGATAAGATATTAAGATGCGTATGCCTGAATGTATTAGAATGTTTTCAACGAGTTGATCAGGTTTCAGCGGTAATCGGAATGAAACCATCTCAGTTTGTTTCAACACGAATCTGTATTGTTCATTGTATCATTTCAGAATATCTAGAAATTTTTTTTCTTGTCAGAATGTTTCAGATTCGTAACTTATTAAAACGCTCAAATGAACGAGATTTTAAACCTTTACTGTAATTGTAATTGCAAGAATAACAACGGTGGAATATCATTACCCACAGATTAATAACGATAAATTAAATATATCGACAAAAAATTAAATAACGATCACTCAAAGATAACTAAGGGAGATTTTGCATGTATTACCTTTATGGTGAGAAAGGTGAGGTTGTGCTCATAGCCTTGTGTGTACCTGAAACAGATAAAATGATCGATCTTTCGTGACTCGTGATTAAAGAGTTGCCTTGCAGAGAAAATACTAAATTCGAGTTTGTGATTATAGTTCATAGAAGATTCTTCAATATATTCATAAATTCTCACTACTTAACAGATTGAAAAGGAGAAACATATATAACTTACCCAGCAACCTGATTATTGAAAAACCAAGGCCTCCATTCATCCAAGATCTTATATCCAAGTGATCTAGTCCATGCTTCAGTCCCAATGTATGCTACACACATATCATGCACTTGACTAGTTCCTGGGGTGCCTTCCTCCTGTTAGCAGCTACCGGGTACATCTGGGGAATTAACCACAGACCATCAGGAGGACTCGATCACACGACCTCCATTTTGTGAGGTGAGTGTCTTAACCACTCGGCCATCCTCCTGATGGTTACCATGAAGAGAACTTGTACAGAAAATAAAATAACAACTGAATCCGTATTAAACTGAAACAGAGAGAAATATTGTAAATTCGGTGTTATGAAAAAAAGATACATCTTTGCAGCTGTATAAGAATGAAAAGACCCCTTGGGAATCATCCTGTGGTGTTGAGGTTTGCACCGGAAGATTTGAAGTTTCGAACTTAGAACTGAAAAGATAAGTAACAGGGAAGCTGAATGCCTGCAAGATATATCCTTGGATGCTTCTTTCTCTAACTTACTCAATACCCAACTATCAGGATTCAGGACCCAACCATCTAAGAGTCTTCTAATTTAGTGAGAATGCTTTTATTCCTTCTATTGTTAAAGCTCCAAATCAACAACTCATCGCCTAATTCCATCGTTGAGTTGGGAAGATAGATATTCGTCTTTTAAATTCATCTCATTCTTGATGAGAATGCCCTCCTTTCATTCTACAATGTTCACAAGTCGTGGGAAACAAAAAAAAAATATTGTTTTAGTACTCAACTCAAACCAAAACCAAAAACTGGAACTCGGGTATCTCATTTAGGTCAAGAATGCAATATTTTAAGATAAGCATCAGAGGACTATGATATTACAGTTTGCAGGAATACCTGAATATAAGTGCCCGATATCCCCAGGCAGTAAGGTTCTTATGATATTTGATCGCGCTTCCCAAATCATGATTATAAAGGATATTGTCTGTGCAAATCTCCCAAACAAGGTTTTCCTAGTGTTGGACAGAAAAGTAAAATCAGATTGAAAAAAACACAAAAAACCACTTTTAAATTAAGTGTCAAGTATGAGATGAAGTTATATAAGTCTCTATTGCACCAGTCGGGCATGAAGTGCTTACCTCACTGCATCATTGTTCAGCCATTCTGTCGCAACTTCATCATCCTATAAATTCAAGTTTATTAACTTTTTTTTTGAAGAGGCACAAATGAATTTATTGCACACGGGAAAAACCCAAAGAGAATACACAATCAGGCTACATGGTACAAGCCCATAGCCTAGAAACAGCCAGCAAAACCACTAAAAAAAAATTTACAGAGATTTAAGTTAACTAGTGCCTCCCAGTTAAAAACAAAGTCAGCAAATCTATAATTTTTCGCCCACTCCATACTTCTGCTCCAGGAGAAAAGCAGCCCCTTCAGCACCATGATTGCACTGGATACCGTAAAAACCTTGTCTTTGAAGATGGTATCATTGCGACACTTCCAGATAGTCCAACACACCGCATGAGGCAGGGTCAGCCAGAGTTTTTTACCTTTCTTTGGTAATTTCAGCTTCGACCAAATGTCGAGGATTTGTCCAAAGTGCTGGGGAGGGCACCATTGAATATTAAATGATTGAGCTACAAAGGTCCATATAATTTTTATTAACTTGAAATGGCAAGAAAAATTTAGCAGATGGAAAATCTTATAACTATTACCATGCTAAAACTTCTAGTATCTCAGAATTTTTATGCAGTCTTTTGGCATTAAGTAGGTCTTTCCCTCCTCTGTTCTGCGAAACTATTCATTATATGATCCAAAACAAGGGAACTTTTTCTTTCTTTTTCATTTTTTCTGTTCTGAAAACAAGGCAAATCAGTCATTACTTTGTTTACTTATGGATTTCTTAACGACTATGACACAAGATGTAAACATAGAATCCCAAAGAACTAATAATTTTTTGTGACTTCTTCAAGAGAGCAAGTAAAATTGTGTTCTTACCTTATAAAATTTCTTTAAAATTTATTCTCAAGCAAAGCAAGCTAGGGCTACTAGAAATCATCCATTAATGACGAAGTCAAAAGGAAATTCATTTGAAGAACTTACAGTACACGGAAGATTTTTTGCTTTTCAGGAGTTGTGGCCATGTTGGAACAATTCCATCTTTTACTGGAGCTCTAAGACATGACCAAACATCCTTTTCCTTACTGGAAAAGGCTTTTCTGTTTCATCTAATTGCCTGAAGGTAGATGGTAACCTGATGTTACCAGTTTCAATTTCTCTTGCTTCTGGGATGTGGTAGCAGGGCTCAAGGATGTCATAGATGTTCAGACTACTAATGTCCTGGATGTAAACCAAAAATCAGATCGAAACACAAAATTAAAAATTTTAATTACATTAGAACACATTAACTTGAGTATTTCAATAGAAAGCCAACTTACTTCATCAACATTATCAAGCTTTTCTTCGCATCTCTGATTGATCGGTGCCCAGAAAGTTACGTTACAAGCTGTATTAACCTCCTACAATAATATGTACCAAACGTTTCACATGTTAACATCTATTTACTCTAAAATCTTGAACTATTAGTGGGAGGCGTAAAATTGCAAATAACAAGAGTGTGCAGGTCTAAAGATGCAAGGGTTGTAGATCCTTTTCTAGTGAAGTCTGTTTCCCTACTGCAGTTAATCAGGTAGGATCGATACTCTCTATTAATTTTTTTTCAGTAAATTGAACGCCTAGAGGCTAGACCTATTTAAGAATTAAATATACACTTAGACCCACCTGAAATAGATCATCTGAGATCAGGCCCATCCAATGGCAAACGGCACAAAAGCATTGCCACCTAATACTGTGTCAGTAACCCCATTTCCTATTATGTAACCTGCATAAAATGAGTTGAAATTCAGTTCAGAAGATAAAACTATCCATTCTACCCCAGAAAACATTTGTTGCAATCTTAAAAATCCAGACCTTGAATTTGAGTACAGGCTTTAAACCAGTGTCAATACCTGCAAGAGCGCTCGATTTATTATAAGCTTATGATTTCAACATATAAGTAGGTCATCGAATCAGTAAAAAAAAAAAAGCACCTTTCACCACTTCAAAGGCACATATACCCCAGCATAGGACCCCAGAAATATAAAATAGGTTAGGAAGGAACTCCGGGTATTGCTTGAACCATTTCTTGCACAAAAACGAAGTGAGAAACACATTCAAACATATCAGCTATGTGATATGTTGCAAGGGTGTGGGTGACGGTGTCAATTATTCATATGTCCAATACCATTTACATTGGTCTACCAGCAAATTTGGGTACACAAATTTGTGAGGTTTGGCTCGATTTTACAGGAAAACCGGTCAATCGGTTGCACAAAACAGAGGTGCTCGTCAGGGTTCAACTGGTGGAGGCAGTGTTTTGTCCGAGAAATCCCTTTTTTGGACTATTTTCATTTCTTTTAATGTTTTCTTGACCCCAAGTATTGTGAATCTATAAATAAGGCTGTGAGGGACAGTTTATAGTAGAAGAGAGGAAAACATAGGGAGTGGAAAACCTATGGTAGTCAATTGTGCTTCTTGAGTTCTTGGTGAAAGGATAAGACTATTGAGCTGAGGTATCAAATTGTTTCACTTTTTGCAAGTAATTGAGTTGAACGTGCTTTTGATTGTGGTTTTCCGCCAATTTAGGGTTTTCCATGTAAGATCTGTGAGTTGGTTTCTCTTTCGTTTACTCTTGTCTACTTCGAATTAACATCTCAAGTTTCCAAAGATCGTAGTAGGGAACACTAACTACCGCCGAACTAATCATACCCATGTATGTCCGTCAACTGAACCCCATTTGGATATAAAGAGTACTGGTTATAAATTAATGTTCAACCTTACGCCCATACAAAATCTCTTGACTTTCAGCATTGTTCAGTTTAAGTTATCAAAGTACCTTGAGGAGAAATGTGTGTATATCCAAAGCAGTCTTTAAGTCTCCAGTTTCATAGTCGTTTGGGTTTTGGGAATAAGACACTCAACACCAGCTGGAGAATCCAATAGATAATGTTGGAAACATGCAAAGCAGCAAAACTCGTAAAGGTTCCGACTTTGAAATTGTACATGGAGAACTAAAACAACATAATTTATCCAAAACCCTAAACTCTTTTTCTTTCATGTTTTGGATATCAATTTACTATGTTTAAAATTTTAAATCAATGAGAAGTTTTGAACTTTTACTAGTTTAAACAGTTTCACAGGACAGAAATTGGTAACATTGGTAATTCAAAGAGTTGCAGAGTTAGTTATAACCTTGGACCAACTATATGGATTGAATTGCAGTTGGGGGAGACTTCCAGGAGTCTTTGGTTATTGAAAATTGAATGGACCTGCAAAACAAAACAATGCAGCAGAAATTCAGATTAATTAATGGAATGAATTAGTTCCCACAAACCAATCAATTGTTGAAAAATCACAATACAAGTCCAAACCCAAATGTTTGATTCAGTTCATAGTTCTAAGAAATTACAGTTTTTTTTTATCGATAGTTATAAGAAATTACAGTTCATATATATATATATATAGAGAGAGAGAGAGAGAGAGAGAGAGAGAGAGAGAGAGAGATTACCATGCTCATAAACAAAGCCAATCAAAGCTAGATCAACCAGGACCACCATTGAGCCAAAGAACAACAGGATCTTCTGTTGGGTTTCTTTCTGAAACTACAAAGTAGTAGGTGTCACCCGGTTGAAGGGGTAAAGATGTAAAGTTGTGGGGATAGCAATGACCTGGGTTCAAACCCTCTTACGTACAAAATCAACCAATCAAAAAACAAAAGAATAGATTCTTCCCAGTAGTTTTATCATCTACGTTCACATATCTTCAATACAAGAGAACTGCCCGTTGGATGATATACCAAGTGTAGACGCCAATTTCCGCCAATTTCCGCCTGCCGTGAATCTAAACTAACTAAAACTAATAGATTAATTTAAAATAAATAATACTCGCAAATGCATGAATCGTATATAGATATGGTTCGTATTACGAGATCGATCCTACGAGAACAAGAACAAAAAGTTTCAAACCAAATCTAAAATTAACTGAAGTCTGATCCTAGCAATTTGAATTTTGAGATGATTAAAAACTAGAGAATAGATTGGGGTACAGGCTTAAATATACAGGCTAGATGTACAGCCTCTTGTGGAGCCCAAATGAGGTTGATCTAAAGGGTTGTGTTTTTGTGAGGATAATCTCCTCACCATGTAGATTATTTTCAAAAAAATTCAGCCCATTCTAAAACGTCTAGCCTTACCAAAAGTTGATCGAAAGTTGATTAAAAATTAACGGTGAGAAATGAACGATGAAACAAGAGACAACTTTTCGTGGGGCTAGAAGTTTTAGAATGGACTAATTTTTTGTGAAGATGATGTACATGGTGAAATAAATATTTTTACAAAAACTCAGCCATTAGATAAACCTAATGTGGGCCCCTCAAGAGGTTGTATATCTAGCATGTACATTTAAGCCTGTAAGTCAATCCAGACTCTAAAAACTAATGATTAAGATAAAGCAAACACAATTAAATAACTAATTAAAAATAATTGATTAAATAAAGACTGATGATATTGAGCATCCTAACAAAAACTATGAGCCATCCTACACTATGAGCCATCCTAATTTAATAACCTTGTTATGGGTCGTGCCTGGGCCGTGCCAGCCCAGGCACTAAATGGGATGGGCTGGGCTGGGCTGGGCTAGGCTACCACGTGGCTGTGCTGAACTGTGTCGTGCCTGGGCGGCACGGCCCAATTGACACCTCTATTCTCCACCACCCCACCGTCCCTCCAGCACCGTCACCAACACAAAGGAGAAAAAGACCCTTTTCCCTTATTTTTGAAAGTGGATTTGTGCAAAATCTCCATTACTTCGCCTCTGCAAAATTTCTCTCTCTCTAATTTTGTTTAGCAGATTACTTTCTCTCTCTAAATGCAATTGCTAAATTCGGAAGCAGGTTGTGATTTTGGGTTTGAGAGGCAAGAATGCTTTTTTTTCGGGAGAGATTGATCAAATCTAAAATCGATGGTGGTGGAAGGAAGTGTGTTGTTGTTTGTAGGGTGAGAAAAAGAGAAGAGAGTGGAGGTGACGGTGGGGTCGTGGAGAAGGGTGTAGAGGGGGAGAAAAAAATCAAGGTGGTGGTGGTAGTGATGGTGGGGGTGACGGTAGGGTAATGGTGGTCCATTGGTGGTAGGGGTGGGATGTACTTTTTTTTTTTAAGCAAACCAACTTAACTGACAGAAGTCATGTCTCCTCCAAGGGCATGGAGAAGCCAAAATGGAGAAATGCTCCAGTACATCTCAGTTTGATTTTGTTTACCCCATTGGGCTAATTCATGAGCTACTCTATTAAAATTTCTAGGAGCAAAAACAAATGAAATAAAATCAAAAGCTGAAACCCATGAGGCTATGTCCTTTAGCAAAGCATCAGTTCTCTAAGTACTATTGTAGTTTCTTTGCTGCAATCTTTGCACAACAAAAAAAGCATCACTTTCCACTTCCAGACTCGTTATCTTCTAATCTCGAGCTTTCTTTATAGCTATCTACATAGCACGCACATCTGCTTCTTCTGCAGAACCAACATTAATGGGTAAAGCAGCTGCATAATGGAACAAACATGCACTATCCCTTGCAACAATACCCAGACCACTAAGATTTAAGTTAGGATCCCAAGCTCCATCTATATTTATTTTCATTCTTCCTGACCTTGGGGGGCTCCAGTCGGATGTTTGTGGTTGTGTTAGATAAGGGAGCACAGTGGTTGCATTAGGTAGATGTCGGTGAGTTGGAATCATACTAATGGCAGTTTTGATGGTTAGCTGAGGAGGATGCAACTTGTTATTGTAGATCATGTCATTTCGACCCCTCCAAATGGCCCACATGGTACAAGCAACAAGGGGAAAATGCTCATTCAGGTCCCTATTGTTGTTAGGAGGTCCAAGTCCAAGCCAAAATCTAAGCCAGTCTCCAATACTTTTTTATCTCTAAAATTAGAGGTTCTAATGTTCAGATTTGTGAGAAACCAGATCCTATCTACATGAGGGCAGGTCACAAGGGTATGCATAATGGTCTCAGGTTTCAAGTGACATCTAAGACACAGGTTCTCTCCCAAATTCATTCTCTGTCTCAGGATTTCTTTAACCGGAATGGCATTTTTTGCACATTTCTAAATAAACAATTGGACTCTATGGGGCAGTTTCTCCTTCCAAATAGCTTTACACAGGTCGTCAATGTTATGAGAATGCCTACCTCTCATTGCATCATAAGCTGACTTTGTGGTGAAACAACCATCACCAGTCAGGTCCCAAGCTCGTCTGTCACATGTAGTGGCAATACTCAAGGGGATTTGGACAATCCTATCAATCGAGGATTGATCAATGGTGTAGACTTACATTTACCTCTACAGTTTGAGATAACTTGCCATCTTTTTCAAAACATTAAATAAAAAGTTTGTTGTACTTATCCGAAAATTCAAAATTGTGTATGCTTTACTTGTTATTACATTTGCAGTTGGTAAAGAATATTTTTTTGGAAACGAACCTAACGCCACCTTATCTTCAGGTCAAACTCTAGTAGTCCAAGAAATCAACCCTAGCCCGGCCCGAGTCTAAATCGGGCTTTTAACTTTCGAAGCTTAATTCTATCACTGTAAATTCTGACGAATGAGGGTACTTTGGTCATTATCTGCATTTCGCAGTTCATTTAACAATTCTGCTTTTCCCTCTTCTTTGCTTTTGTTTTCTCTTCTCTCCTTGACGAGAGCCTGCAAATCAGAGAAGAGTC
>MVGT01003406.1:134708-156829 GCA_002174775.1 Macleaya cordata | reverse complement strand
TTTTTTTTTTTTCTTTTTTTTTTCTTTTTATATGATTGATATGATTCACATTGTATGTTCTCTCAGATTCACAATAATAGTAGCTACTGGACATTGTAGATTGATTATTTAGAAAAATGATTAAAGAGTTTTTTAAAGGGCAAATACGTAACTTCACGACGTGCGTTCGTCCAAAGGGAGTGTTTGGTAATAGTATGACTATACAATAACTAACGTGCATGTCCCATGCACATGTCGGTTCTCCACATGAAAATCTTTTTCTTGTATGTAAACTCCTATTTTTTAGGTGTGTTTTATTTGCTGTATTGTACACCTTCTCCTACAAGAATCGTATTTAGGAAGGTTTTTTTTTTGATTTCTTAAAACTTGTCTAAAGAGACTTGTAATCCAAGTTTTGTATCTATAAATATAACTTATTAGGGCAATCAAAAGAAACAAAGTGTACCGCATCTAATCGACATTGTTAGGGCAGAGCTTGGAGGTCTTTCAGCCTTCAAAGGTATATTATATAGTCGCTTGGTGCTATAACTTTTTCATGGTTTCTTTTTCATGGTTTTTGTAGTAGGTCTCTATTCTGGTTCTGCCTTCTCGTTTCCTACGCTTTTAGGTTTTTGTTTTTGTTTGTTTGTTTGTTTGTTTTTCCTAGTCCTTTAATCTTAATTAGGACAAAAATCATATTTATTAACAAATTAAATCTCTTTTTTTTTTTTCTTTTTTTCTTTGTGATATGATTTGATGGTATTGTAATAACTACGAAGTTCTTTACTTTTTTTCTTTGTTTTTGTTTTCGATCTGTAAGACAGATCAGTGGTTAATTCTTAACATAAGCTATGTTAAGAAGTAGGCGGGGAATTAGTGGGCGGGTTGTGAGACCAATTCGTGGTTTCTCCGACCGAAACTACAAAGTTACACTAAAAAGACATGTTGATTTCATCAACAGAGATCGTTGTTCTGGACAGGTGGGGATTAAAGGATTGAAAGGAATAAAGGAGAGTAGTTTCATCAACAAAATAAAGAAGAAGAGTTTGCCTCAATTTGAAGGTAAACACATTCGATTTACTTACGACGACAGTGATGAAGATGAGATTGAAGAAGATGAAGACAATTCATCGGCTGTTTCACCGATTAAATTGTGCTTGAAGGGCATGCCTCCACCGAAGGGCGAGCACCTACAATTTCCAGAGGAAGAAGAGGAGTGAAGTAGTTCTACTAATTGGTTCTTACTTGTGTGTGTGGGTTATATTTTGATTGTCTTTCTTTGACACCGTTTTTGGATTTTTCAGCTCCGTGTTTTGGTTCAGTAGGGTAATGCTACAAGCACCCCGGATTTGCACACAAAATTGTACCCGGGGTCTAATTTGGGTCTAATTTGGTCTAACGTGGATCTAATTTTGGTCTAATTTGAATAAAATAATCAGAGGTATTAGCAAAGGTGCAAATCCAAGGTGCTTGTAGCATTTTCCCTGTTTTTGTTCTCTACATTTTTACGTGGGTTTAAGGATAAATCTCGAATTTTGTAACGGAGAACGCCCTAGTGTTTTTAACTTTTTACTATTCTATTAAGATTTCCTAAAACCTTAGTAATCAAAACTTTGGTATAGGGATGACGTTCTCGCTTCGGGATTTTTAAACTACCCTTTCGCTTCGAACTACGCTTCCACTTCAAAAGCATTTTGGATTTAGAAGCAATTTTAAATTTGCTGCTCCCCGGCTCTTACCTTCTAATGCTTGCTTTTTAATATAGACCCAACATAAAAAAAAAAACATGTGCAACTAAGTGTAGAGTAACACTTATTTTTAAGTGGACTATGCTTTGCAACTATGTGTAGAGTAACACTTATTTTTAAGTGGACTATGCTTTTGAGATGGCCACCAATATTGTTAGTTCCATACAAAATCTGTATAGTAAAAGATGGTTGTGTTGAGTAAAAGATGGTTGTGTGAATTTATCTACTTGGAGTAGGCAATGCTATGATTGGTTAACCTAGGTTAGTGTGGGGCCATCTTTACAAAGAAAAACCAAATTAATTTTAGAAACTCACATATTTTAATTAAACGACCCTTTAGCCGTGGATTAACCTATTTTAGGAAACTACATTTATTTAGAAACTAATGATTTAAAAGGCAGATTAGTATTTTCTACCAGATAACTTTTACAGTAAGATTTGCAGCAAGAAATACAATGTAATTGTAACTTATTTTACAAGAAACCCGTTTACTTCAGAAACTAATAATTATTTTAGAAACCCTAGCAGCCGGTTAACTTATTTTAGGAAAACCACCCACTTATTTAAGAAACTTATTTGAAAAACCCGCTTATTTTAGGATTCCCACTGGGGGCCGAGAGTAAACGCAAAAGAGAGATCAGTGAAACGAAAGGGAAAGAGGGTTTTTTTTAGGGTTTGTAGCCAACTGAACGGCAAGGAGGAGAGTAGTGAAGGGGTTGCGATTTTAGGGTTTGTAGCCAACAGAAAAGCAAGGAGGAGAGTTGAATGGGTGATGCCTGTTTTCTAGAGTGTTTTTTTTGCTTCGTCTCTCTCTAAACAGGGGTAGGTTTTTCTTGCACTTACGATTTCTAGAGACTCTTTAAATCAAGAATTAATCTTTATACTTCTCTCAATTGATTGACCTTGTGTGTGTTGTTGTACCTTCTAGATGCTCATAATTTCGCTGTTCTGGTTAGACCTAGGTTATAACTTAATCGTTTTGTTAAGTTTGATTTGTTTAGATCTGATTTAGGTCTTATTTTCTGATGAAGAGTTGATTGGTTTATTAGAATTGATCTTGGTTTAGTGATTTTATTAAATAAAACTAAACGAATACATTTAAAGATTTGAAATGGGTGAGAATTTTTTTATTAAACTTTTATAGTTTTATGTTTCGAATTAATCTAAATAAATCATGTTCATTAATCTTTAAATGATCTGATTCTGTGAGAATTTTTGTTTGGATTTGGTTTTTTAGTTAATCTAAATTAACTTTCGTCAGTGACTTGCCTTTATATTCTTAAGGATTCAATGGAACAGATTTGAACCGGGCTTTTGAGTTATTGTAACTTGTGGTAGCCCCTTTTTATTAAAACACCTAAATTTGGAATCAATTTGTCTTATACCTAGCCAGTTTGGCCAGATATGTGTTATATATTTCAAATTAAACCAAATCACATTATTTTGTTTTTAATATGATCTAAATCTGTGAAAAGTTTTGATTGGATTTGATTGTTTAGTTAATTTGAAGTTGTGTTTAGTTGAACTAAATTAACTCTCATCAATGTCTTGCCTTTATATTCTTGAAGGATTCAATGGAGGTCGTAGGTACAAATCCTATTGGGGAGATTTGATTGATTTCAAATGAAAGAATTCATGTTTGACGTCTCTAGGTTGGTTTATGAAATGCTTTGATACAAACTCTTCCTGTGAATGGTAAGATTAATGAATCGTTCTTAACTTTAATGGATTTTGTTCATTCTTTCTTAAGTTTGGGCTCGTGGATCTTATTTCATTAGTTCTTTATGAATTAATTACTTAATCCAACTTAATATGAAGAACCAACTCCAAAAGACTGACTTCTCCATCAATATAATATATAGATTCATTTATGACTACTTGGCTAATTATTCAGCTTAGATAATGAAGTTCACTTTTGATCCTCTATTTTAGTTCATATTATATGATTAGAATTTAATATATATTTAGTTTTGTTCATTCTTTGTTTATATAATTAAGTTCACTTTTGATCCTCTATTTTAATTTGAAGGATTATGAAACCAACAGTAATTTCATTCTTCTCTTTTTTGTTAGTTCCTTTATGACTACTTGGCTAATATTCGGAATGAAGGAATCCATTTTCGCATTAACTATATAAAATTGATTACTTTTTTCCTTTCCATGTTCGTGCATTTCGTGTTAAACAATTAGATTTTGTTTCAAATATTGGGTAACAAGTCTTTAGATAACTGACTTCTAGATTGAAATTACTGTTCCGTTGACAGAATTTGGCTTGAACTTTAGGATCAACTATGAACTTTCGAATTAAAGGTACGAGTCATTAAAAAGATGAAACACTAGTAAGCCTGATTAATAATAAATAAAATTTTCCACCAAAGGCTAGAACAAACGATAACTGAACCAAGCTAATTGGCTAGATTGCTTCTTTGAGTCTTGCAATTTCCCTTTGGCTCAACTTGTTGCACGTAGGGTCATTCTGAGTTGGTTGTGCATGCAACCATTTGATTAGTCACACATCCAAAGATTGGAACACTCGTGGTTTAAAAAATTAAAAAAGAAAAAAATAATCGTTAGGAACATTTAAATATTGATATAGTTCACATTATAATATTTGAACTTCATAAATTTTTGGTTTTGTTGATTCACAACTTCGATAATGAAGTTCACTTTTGATCCTCTATTTTAATCTGAAGGTTTATGTAACCAACTGTAATTTTATTCTTCTCTTTTTTGTTAGTTCCTTTATGACTAGTTAGTTAATATTCGGTATAAAGTAATCCATTCTGGCATTAACTGCTATAAAATCCATTACTTGTTTCGTTTCAATGTTAATGCAGTCCATGATGAATTGTTAGCTTTTCTTTCAAATATTGGCCAACTAGTCTTTAGGTAACTGACTTAAAAGATTGACTTCTAGATTGAAATTATGGTTCTATCGACAGAATTTGGCTTAAACTTTAGGATCAATTACGAAATCAAAGCTATGAGTCATTAAAAAGATGAAACACTTGTTAGCCTGATTAATAATTAATAAAATGTTCCGCCAAAGGTTTGTACGAACGGCAACTGAACCAATCTAATTGGCTAGATTGCTTGCTCGAGTTTTGTATAAATGCCATTCGACTCAGCATGTTGCACTTAGGGTCATTCTGAGTGGGTTGTGCATGCAACCATTTGATAAGTGCCACATCGAAAGAGAGGAACAACCATGATTTAAAAAATTAAAAATGAAAAAAAAATCTTTAGTAACATTTAAATATTGATATAGTTAACATTATAATATTTGAACTTAAAAATTTTTTGGTTTTGTTGATTGACAACTTAGATAATGAAGTTTTCTTTTGATCCTTTATTTTATCTGAAGGTTTATGTAACCAACTGTAATTTAATTCTATTCTTTTTTTTAGTTCTTTTATGACTAGTTGGCTAATATTCGGTATAAAGCAATCCATTATGGCATTAAATACTATCAAAGTCATTACTTATTTCGTTTCCATGTTAATGCAGTCCATGATGAATTGTTAGCTTTTCTTTCAAATATTGGCCAACTAGTCTTTAGGTAACTGACTTAAAAGATTGACTTCTAGATTGAAATTACAGTTCCATCGGCAGAATTTGGCTTAAACTTTCGGATCAATTTTGAACTTTAAAATCAATGTTTTGAGTCAACAAAAAGAACCTTATCAGAAATAAAAAAATTTACGTACCAAAGGTTAGCACGGATTGTAACGGAACCTAGCTAATTGGCTAGGTTCTTTTTCGAGTCTTGTAAATGACTTTCGGTTCACCTTGTCGCATGTAAGGTCATTCCGAATGGGTTGTGCATGCAACCGTATGATTAGTCTCTCACCCCAAGAGGATAAGAACACTCCTATTTTAATGAATTAAAAAAGTCAAAAATCATAATTAACATTTAAATATTTTTATAAAAATATTTAAATATTTACAAATAGATATTGTTTACTTTAGGATATTAGAACTTAATAAATACTTAGTTTTGTTGATTCATAGTTTAGATAATTAAGTTCACTTTTGATCCTCAATTTTAATCTGAAGGTTTATGTAACCAACTGTAATTTCATTCCTTTCTTTTTTGTTAGTTTCTTTATGACTAGTTGGCTAATATTCGGTATAAAGTAATCCATTCTGGCATTAACTGCTATAAAATTCATCACTTGTTGCCATGTTAATGCAGTCCATGATTAATTGTTAGGTTTTCTTTCAAATATTGGCCAACAAGTCTTTAGGGAACTGACTTCAAAGATTGACTTCTAGATTGAAATTATGGTTTTATCGGCAGAATTTGGCTTAAACTTTAGGATCAATTATGAACTTTAGAATCAAAGCTACGAGTCATTAAAAAGATGAAACACTAGTAAGCCTGATTAATAATTAATAGTTGCACGTAGGGTCATTCTGAGTGGGTTGTGCGTGCAACCATTTAATTAGTCTTACATCCATAGATAGGAACACCATGATTTAAAAAAACTAAAAATGAAAAAAAAATCATTAATAACATTTAAATATAGATATAGTTAACATTATAATATTTGAACATAATAAATTTTTTGTTTTGTTGATTCAGAGCTTGTATAATTAAGTTTACTATTGATCTTCTATTTTAATCTGAAGGTTTATGTAACCAACTGTAATTTCATTCTTCTCTTTTTTGTTAGTTCTTTTATGACTAGTTGACTAATATTCGGTATAAAACAATCCATTCTGGCATTAACTACTATAAAAGTAATTACTTGTTTCGTTTCCATGTTATAGCTATCCATGTTGAATTGTTAGCTTTTCTTTCAAATATTCACCTACTAGTCTTTAGATAACTGACTTAAAAGATTGACTTCTAGATTAAAATTACAGTTCTATCGACAGAATTTAGCTTAAACTTTAGGATCAATTATGATCTTTAGAATCAAAGCTATGAGTCAACAAAAAGAGTCTTATTAGTAATAAATAAATTTACCTACCTAGGGTTTGCACGGATGGTAACGGAACCAAGCTCATTGGCTATGTTTCTTGTTCGAGTCTTGTAAATGACCTTTAATTCACTATGTTGCACGTAAGGTCGAATGGGTTGTGCATGCAACCGTATGATTAGTCTTTCACCCAAAAAAGATAAGAATACTCTCGTATTAAAAAAATAAAAAAGACAACCGTATGATTAGAATTTAATAAATATTTGGTTTTGTTGATTCTTTGTTTAGATAATTAAGTTCACTTTTGATCCTCTATTTTAATTTGAAGGATTATGAAACCAGTAGTAAAGTCATTCTTCTCTTTTTTGTTAGTTCCTTTATGACTACTTGGCAAATATTCGGAAAGGGAATTGACTTAAAAGATTGACTTCTAGATTGAAATTATGGTTCTATCGGCATAATTTGGCTTAAACTTTAGGATCAATTATGAACTTTAGAATCAAAGCTTAAAAAGATGAACTTAATAAATTTTTGGTTTTGTTGATTTACAACTTAGATATTGAAGTTTACTTTTGATCCTCTATTTTAATCTGAAGGTTTATGTAACCAACTGTAATTCCACTCTTATCTTTTTTGTTAGTTCCTTTATGACTAGTTGGCTAATATTCGGTATAAAGCAATCCATTATGGCATTAAATGCTATAAAAGTCATTAATTATTTCATTTCTATGTTAATGCAGTCCATGATGAATTGTTAGCTTTTCTTTCAAATATTGGCCAACAATTATTTAAGTAACTGACTTAAAAGATTGACTTCTAGATTGAAATTACTGTTCTATATGCAGAATTTGGCTTAAACTTTAGGATCAGTTTTGAACATTAGAATCAAAGTTTTGAGTCAACAAAAAGAGCCTTTTTAGAAATAAATAAATTTACGTACCAAGGGTTAGCACGGATTGTAATGGAACTAAGCTAATTGGCTAGGTTCTTTTTCGAGTCCTGTAAATGACTTTCGGCTCACCCTGTTGCATGTAAGGTCATTCCGAATGGGTTGTGCATGCAACCGTATGAGTAGTCTCTCACCCCAAAAGGATAAGAACACCCCTGTTTTAATGAATTAAAAAAGGCAAAAATTATAATCTACATTTAAACATTTTCAAAATAATATTTAAATATTTACATATGGATATAGTTTGCTCTAGGATATTAGAATTTAATAAATATTTGGTTTTGTTGATTCATAGTTTAGAACTTTAGATAATTAAGTTCACTTTTGATCCTCTATTTTAATCTGAAGGTTTATGTAACCAATTGTAATTTCATTCTTCTCTTTTTTGTTAGTTCCTTTATGACTAGTTGGGTAATATTCGGTATAAAGCAATCCATGGCATTAACTGCTATAAAATCTATTACTTGTTTCGTTTCCATGTTAATGCAGTCCATGATTAATTGTTAGCTTTTCTTTCAAATATTGGCCAACAAGCCTTTAGGGAACTGACTTAAAAGATTTGCTTTTAGATTGAAATTACGGTTCTATCGACAGAATTTGGCTTAAACTTTAAGATCAATTATGAACTTAAGAATAAAAGCTACGAGTCATTAAAAAGATGAAACTCTAGTAAGCCTGAATAATAATTAATAAAATGTTCCACAAAAGGTTTGTACAAACGGTAACTGAACCAATCTAATTGGCTAGATTGCTTGCTCGAGTCTTGTAAATGCCCTTAGACTCAACATGTTGCACGTAGTGTCATTCTGAGTGGGTTGTGCGTGTAACCATTTGATTTGTCCCACTTCCATAGATAGGAACACCCATGCTTTAAAAAAAATTAAAATGAAAAAAAAACATTAATGACATTTAAATATTGATATAGTTAAAATTATAATATTTGAACATAATAGATTTTTTGTTTAGTTGATTCAGAGCTTAGATAATTAAGTTTACTTTTGATCCTCTATTTTAATCTGAAGGTTTATGTAACCAACTGTAATTTTATTCTTCCGTGTTGGCTAATATTCAGTATGAAGCAATGACGAATTGTTAGCTTTTCTTTCAAATATTGGGCCAACTGGTCTTTAGATAACTGACTGTAATTTCATTCTTCTTTGATCCTCTATTATTTGATTTTGTTGATTCATAGTTTAGATAATTAGGTTCACTTTTGATCCTCTATTTTAATCCGAAGGTTTATGTAACCAACTGTAATTTCATTCTTTTTTTTTTTTTGTTAGTTCCTTTATGACTAGTTGGCCAATATTCGTTATAAAGCAATCCATTCCGCCATGGAAAAGTCATTACTAATTTCGTTGCCATGTTAATGCTGTCCATGACTAATTGTTAGCTTTTCTTTTAAATATTGGCCAACAAGTCTTTAGATAACTGACTTAAAAGATTGACTTCTGGATTGAACTTATTGTTCCATAGATAGAATTTGGCTTAAAGTTTAGGATCAATTATGAACTTTAGAATCAAAGCTATAAGTCAGCAAAAAGAGCCTTATTAGTAATAAATAAACTTACGTTCCAAGGGTTAGCACGGACTGTAATGGAACCCGTCTAATTGGTTAGGTTTCTTGTTCGAATCTTGTAAATGACCTTTGACTCACCCTGGTGCATGTGAGGTCATTCTGAATGGGTTGTGCATTCAACCATATGATTAGTCTCTCACCCAAAGGGGATAAGAACGGCCTATTTTAAAAAACAAAAAGGTAAATAATTAACATTTAAATATTTTTAAAACAATATTTAAATATTTTCTTATTGATATAGTTTACGCTAGAGTATTAGATCTTAATAAATATTTTGTCTTATTGATTCACAGTTTATATTATTAAGTTCACTTTTGATCCTCTATTTTAATATAAAGGATTATGTAACCAACAGTATTTTCGTTCTTTTTTGTTTGTTCTTTTATACCTATTTGGCTAATATTCGAAATGAAGGAATCCATTTTGACTAACTACTATAAACTTCATTTCTTTTTTCCTTTCCATTTTCGTGCATTACATCTTAAATGGTTGGCTTTTATTTAAAATATATACCAACATGTCGTTAGATAAGTGACTTAAATGATAGATTGAAATTATTGTTCCATATGCAGAATTTTGCTTAAACTTTTGGATCAATTATGAACATTAGAATCATTGCTACGAGTCATAAAAAAGTTGAAACATTTGAAAGATGAAACACTAGTATGCCTTATTAGTAATCAATAAATTTACCCCCAAGGCTTAGCACATACGGTAAAGGAACCAAGCTAAATGTTTCGGTTGTTTGTTCGAGTTTTGTTAATGCTCTTATACTTACCCTGTTGCACGTTGGGTCATTCGGAGTGGGTGTTGGGTGAAACTATATGATTAGTCCTTCACCTTAATGATAGGAACAACCTTGATGTAAAAAAAATAAAAAACGAAAAATAATCGTAGTAAAAAAAATAAAAAAGGGAAAAAAATCATAAGATAAATTTAATATGTATAGAACAATTTATTTGTTATATAACAATGCTTGGACTATTATATTGTTTGTGAATCAAATATTGGTATAGTTAACATTATGATATTAAATCTTTATAAATTATTGGTTTTTGTTAATTCATTGCTTAGGTGTTGAAGTTTACTTTTATTCCCCTATTTTTATCCAATGGTTTATGTGACCAACAATAATTTCATTCTTCTTCTTTTTGTTAGTTCATTTACGACTAGTTCGCTAATTTTCGTTATAAAGCAATCTATTTTCGCATTAACTACAATAAATTGACTTAAACATTATATTATTAGTCAATAAATTATTTGTTTTGTTAACTTTTTGCTCAGATGTTATTGTTCATATCTAATCCTTAAACATTAGTAAATTCATTCTTCTCTTTTAATTTTATCGGCATTTTAGAGTTGCGGCCCCTTTTTGAAAATATAAGTATTATGGTAGAGCTGTTAGTTGGAGTGCCATTTAAATCACGAGGGAAAATAACCATTCACGTTTAGCATTATTGATTAATATTTCGTTTAGCATTATTGATTAATATTTGGTTGGAAGAATAACATTAATATTTGCAATTAGATATGGGTACACAACATTCTTTTATGAGAAATATTATCTTTAATATTCGGCACATTTTTTAATAAGAAATATTAACTCCTTTTAAATTTGAGATTTACTATTGTAATGAGACTTCGACATGGAGCAACTTAGTGTATTCGTGTCACATATACACATTAAATATTACTAGCCCCCTACCACATGGGTAGCGGTAGTTGGCTTTCCATCTATCCCACATGTGCTACGTGTGTGAGGTGGCTGTCAAACGCGCCTCGCGCGTACCCTTTAACAAACTCAATTTGCCCCTACGTGCGTGTGAGTTGGCAAATTATACGGCGCATTATTTGATTACTATAACATTACTGTAGCTCCTTAGAGACAAAATGGGCATGTGGTTGCTAATCATGACGGCTTCACCTAGTTGCACGTTATTCGATTGCAAGTGGGCACACTTGAAAATCATCTATGAGCTAATGTGATGAACGTTAAGGAGATCTTTAACAAAAAATCAACCTTTGGATCATATCTGAGTGGATTCTAAAACATGTGTAAGAATAAAATAGGTATTATGTAGGCCCATTGGTGACGATGTCTAGGCTGATGTGATCTAGACGGTTCAATTCTATAAGACTCCGTTGGCAAGTGTAAACTTAGTGTAAATAATAAATAATGTTATGGCTCACAAAGGGTAATTTAAAAAAAGGTGTTAAAAAAAAAAAGCAAGCTGGCAATGACATAGAAAAATGTGAGTTGGTAAAATGTGTAAGAATAAAATGAGTATTAGTAGGCCTTCTTGGTGATGATGTATGAACTTTTGTGATTTAAACGTTGAGGAGATTATTGTAAAAAAAATCAGCCATTGGATCATATTTGAGTGCGTTTTAAAACTGGTGTAAGTGGAGTGTAAGTCAAATGTAAATAAATGAAAATGTAATAGGATACATTCGGTATTTTTAAAAAGGTTTTAAAAATAATTGAACACGGACAAACGCAAAGCTAACCACTATAGAAATACTAGCATCCTAGAGAGAGAAGGTACACTTGTCATTAAATTATAACGGGCAGCTCGGTGAAGCCCTATTATATATTAAAGTTATTATTTTTAATTTTATATGTTTCGCTTAATTATTTTTACACTTCAATTAATCTTGTTTTTGGGGGAACTTAAAATACTTTATGCTGATTTTTGTGGCGATGAACGAGTGCTTATGGAAAAAATTGGTGTTTTAGAGATAAAGTGGGATTGATTCATTGAAGAAAAGATTTCCTTTAAAAATAAATAAACCTGACTAATGCATGTTTTTTTTTGTTTAATAATAATAATAATAATAATAATAATAATAATAATAAAATAAATAAATAAATAAATAAATAAATAAATAAATAAATAAATAAATAGAATAAATTACAATATTTTATTCTTCTAGAATCTCATACCATATTTTATTTTAATTACTATAGAATAAATAAATTTTTATTGTTAAAACGTGTAGTGTGTGTACATCACGGGGGATTTGTCGGTAAGTAATACAGTAATAGTGCACGGACTAAACAATTTTTAATTTTTTTTTTAATTTTGTCCACGGACTCGACCTGCTAGTCGTAATTGATAATTTAAGGGTCGAGAAAGGAGGATGTCACTTGTTAATGATGTCCCTCGATTCAACCACCCATAATATAATAATATTCTAATTGGGTCCTAGTTAGGTTAACTACCCCTAATCCATTTTCAGGGCAACTACAGTGGAAAATGCAAAAATGGATCCCTTAAACCTTTTTCTCTAGTGGGATCTAGTTAGAGAGAGCAAGGAGAAGAAAGAGAGAAAAAAGATAAAGAAAAAGAGGAAATTTACTGTAATTGGAGAGAAAGTGTAAAAAAATAATATTTGAGCTTTACACTCAATGGTTCAACGCCAAAATCTACTCTGCTCAACGGATGAGCGTCACGCTCAATGGTTGGGCGCCAAAATCTACTCCGCTCAACGGATAAGCACAACACTCATCTGTTAACCTCACCACTAGGGATCCCTATTCCAGTGGAAAGGGATCTATTTTTAGATGTGTAGGGATTTCGTTGTTAGAGGGAACTTATTGATCAACAAGTTGAATCCCTCCCACTAGACTTACCCTAATAAGATCTCCATAACGTGATACACACGATGTACTGTTTGTGAGATGACAAATTAAACAATTGCAAAAATTAATTAATTAATTTTGAATAATGATTTTTTATATGTTTAATATTAATAATAATTCTGCTTGCAAATTTTTTTTTAATGGTGAAAAGAGTAAATTGTATTAGAAAGAGAAAGACCGACCTAACTAAGGGCAAGTGTTATGGACGCTTCAAATAAACAAAAAAAAAGTATTTTTTCAGTTTGGGCAAGTATCTTGGGCACCACAAATAACCAAATTCCTCCCCCTAGCCTCAGATTTGGGCTCAATCATTGCTGTATGGCAGGATTGTGACATACGACACATTATCTACTACCACAAGTTTATAAAAAAAAAATGTACTCCTAAATTAAAATGACCCCTAAATAAAATGCAAGCAAAGTTTTTTTTGGTGGTGTTCTTTTTCAATTAGTATAAGTATATAATCGTCTACGTAATTGCTTTTTATTTAAGGGTCCTGTTAACGTGTGCCCTAAGGTTATTTTTTAAGGAGTAAATTTGCAAGTTAGAGATCTTCAAATCAGCTGATTTTTTGTACATATAATACTACTATTATTTTTAAGATGTTCACAAAAAATCAGCTCAATTAGAAATATCTAACCCTCTAAACAAATTACTTTAAATGTTAGCCGTTCATTCTCACTATTAAAGTCTAAATTAAGTGATCGTAGTGTTAGAGGGTGCTAGAGATCTCCGATTAAGCTAATTTTTTTAGATATGATTCAAATAGTATAAATACAATACATATAAAAAAAATCAGCTCATTTGGACAAACTTAAGGAACTAAACAAAACACAAAACCTTAAAGCTTATCATGTGCCCTAAGGGCACATGTTAACAAAATCCTTTATTTAATAATAGAATATATATAAACTAATATTAAAGTAGGAATGGTAGAAATCTCCATGGGTTTAGGTGTCTGAAGATTTGCCTTTAAAGGGAGGGAGAAAATTGCATCCTCGGGATGGGCTTGGACGGGGATCATATAATTATTTATATATTTATTTAAATAATGATATATAATTATTTTCATCAAATGATTATATATGTATTTCAATTATTTTTACAATCTTTAACGTATTTTATTGTTTTTAAACTTTAAAAATATTGTTATATTATTTGTTGAAAATTTTCTTTAAAGGTGGGATGTGAGGTGGAAATAGAAACCCGCAGAGAACCCGTCCCTTACAGGGGATTTACAATCCTTGTCTCAACTCGACTAATTTTTTATTTTTTTTGAATTGGATTTAAATTAAAGATGATTTTTTTTTTGTGGGATTGGATACCAATACCTACAATTTGAACTAAGCACCTCAACTAATGATGAAGATGGGAATAGAGAAGAAAATCCAAACCTGCCCCTCCTTGAATAATGATGGGGGCGGGATTGAGGAGGCAAACCTAACCCCCACCCCACCCCCATCCCTAACTTAAAGAGACCTGCATGTAATCTATGAGGACTGGCAGTTTTTTTCCGAAAGAAATTTCGACTGGCAGCTGCACCATTATTGTTCTTATTTTTCTAAAATCACACAATTTGTACGATTCAATTAATGGGATGCTACGTAATTATGTAATGTCTTGTCGGGCGCATTGTTTTTAGACTAATTTTGAATTATCCTCTGTTAGGTATCTGTTAACCCTAATAGTGGGATAAACTGCACCTTTGTAGGGGTGAACCACGTCATTGATGGGGTAGATTTTTTTACTTTTTAAAAAAGACTAAGAAAGAGAGAGATGTAGAGAATATATCTTGAACTACTACCATCTCCTTATGATCTGATACATCTGATATATATCTTAAACTACCACCATCCCTTTATGATCTTATACATCTGATATATACAGTAAAATCAATCAGTCGCCTGCATATACATTACAAAGTGACCCATGATGTCAGGATTACTTCATTTGGAGTTTTGTTCTTAAACAGTTAATTGTAGTTTATAGAAAACAATATTAATAATTTAAAAAAAACCTAGCTAGGATGAACATAGCTCACATCACAAAATTCTCTAAAACTTTGATTTTGGAACGGACTGCCTTGAACCCAACTTGTGTAGTAGATTTAATTAGAACTTTGATTTTATATAATAGTTATCAGTTGTTAGGGGCGGCTTTAAACAGGAAAAAAAAGAGGGGTGAAATTGTTGAGTGTTTGAAATTAAAAATGGGGTAAACAGCCAACTATTGGAGGTAGATCCAAAACTACCTTATTTTGATTTGATGTGTTTTGGAGGTGTAGTCAATACGTTCATTATTATAAAGCACCATGTCATTATGTAACGTCTTATTCAGGGTTCTCGTTTTTCATATTTGGGTGGGAGGAATTTATCATAGTAACAAAGTGTGTTGTTTTTTATGTGGCATGGTGGGATCCACCACCTTTTCTCTCTCCAAAGTGTCTTGAAGGGGTCTCTAAATTATATGGCAGTGAAATCCATTGGGCCACATAAGCATCCTCTACAATTTTTGTAAGTTGGTCGGTCCAAAAAGCACTATCGTTTTTTTATAAACTTGATTAAAAAATGTCCTAATTCTTAAATACCATGATTCAGAGAGAGGGCCAAGGTTTTGGAACGAAAACATAACCTCTATACCATGATTCTAGTTTCTAGTATGCATAACTTTGCTCAAAACTTCTATTTTTGGGTGCCAAATACTAAAATCTCTACAAACATTTCATAATGACTGATGGTATTGGGCATCCTCGCAAAACCTATGAACTATCCTAGCAAACTTTGACATTGTGAGCAATCCTAGCTAACCATTTATTACAAAATATTTTTAGGGTTTTTTAGTTTTACACCCCACCAAAAATATGCCTTACCCTACCACCATCTTCATCCTCCACCGCCACCACTAATGGCCTTCACCTCCGTCCCACCACCGCCTCCACCTGCATTGTCTTATTATTTCTCTCTCTCTCTCTCTCTCTCTCTAAAAAACAGAAGCACCACCTACCGGCACCATCGATCAGATTTGAAAAAATTTCAGATCTGATTCATCTCTCCCGATCTCGTCTTTCCCTCTCTCTCACTCGATCTCTCTTTCCCTTTCTCGAACTCTTTTCCACCGTTGATCAGATCTGAAAAAACTAAAATCAGGTGGCGTCAGAGTGGGAGTGGTATTAAAAAAGAGGGAAAAATAAAAAAAGGGTAATGGTGGAGATGATGATGGGGTGGTGGAGGCGGTGGAGAAGGGTGTCGAGGTGGGTGGGGAAGTGGAAGTGGAGGGAAAGGGAGAAATTCAACCTCAAGAGAAAAATAAGGCTTCCGAACTCGGACGAAAAGTAACCTCCTTCGGTGGCTGCGGTGGTGGGTAATGAAGATGGTGATGTAGTGGTAGTAGTGGGGTGTATTTTTGATGGATAAATTGTTTAAAAAATAAAAATTATTATTTTATTATTAAAAATTAAGATGGTTCATTTTTTTTGTTAGGATGTTCAATATCATCAATCTTTCATAATGGCCAACCCGTCCCCCATTTTTATTTATATATTGATTTTACAGTTTCGTACTTTTTTAGAGATTGCATATCGGTTTACCCCAAATCATAAAGTAAATCTTTTAATTTTTATTCTCTTTTTACATTTATTTTGTTAAATAATAATATTTTTGATAGATTCTATTCTTGCTTCATTAACCGTTTTCATTTTATGAGTTCCTTTTTAGTTTTAAATCTTTTGTATATCTAAAATTTTGAAGATTTTTCTCTTCAATAAACTACAAGTTTTAATTTCTCAAAAAAATAAGTACATTTCTTTATTATTTTTTTTGAATTTTGAATTTAATCTAATTTAATAATAATCTTTTCTGGTACAATATATAGTAATGGTCTTCTTTTGCATGTTTTTCATTTAAATTTAGTTTAGAAGTAGGTTTTCTACAATTTTTAATTCCACTTTTACGCTTTCATTTTATGCTTCTCTCTCATTTATTCTCTTCTATTAATATCGAGGCTTTTTTTAAAAAAAAAATTCTGGTTTCTTTTTAGCTTTCAAACTTTTCTTAATTGGCTTGTCATAAATCTCCATTGTCTCTTATGTAAATCTTTTTAATTCTGGTTTCCTTTTAGCTTTTTATTTGGTCACTTGTTTTCTTTTCTTTTTTCTTATGTTTGGGCTAAACATAAACTCTATGGGGCCTACATGAATACGATTTAAGGATTGATTTTTAATTAGGATCTTCTACTTCTAATGTTGATCATCCTCACAAAAAAAAATCATCTAATTAAAACTTCTAACACCATCAAAGCTTGATTGGAAGTCTTCGCTGTTGATTTTCAATTAATTTTCATTCAATTTTTGGTTGTATTAAAAGTTTTTGAATTGATTGATTTTTTATAAGGATGATCAACATGCGTGATGAGGAGAACATCCTTATAAAAAATCAGTCCTTAGATTGTATTCAACAGGGTTTATGTTTATCCCAAACATAATCAGGTTTATGTTTAAATAGCGCAGTGTGAATTATATTAGACCAGCAGGTATGGTGGGGTCAACAACTGTATGTGGGTAGTCAGAAAGCAGTAGTACTAGTAATCCTGTCTAGAATTGTTTTTCTATATAAACTCATCCATCGATCGCCACAATAACCTGCATTACTACTCGATCGCAGTACTATCTTCAAATCTGAAAAGATATATAGATACATAGTTAAAACGATCATGGCTTCATCTAATAATATTGAGAAGCTTGAGGTTGAAATTGAAGTGCAGTGCTCTGCCGACAAGTTCTATCGTATGTTTAAGCATGATGTGAAGGAAATCCCAAAGCATTTGCCTCATATTATCGAGCACGTCGAAGTTCTTGAAGGCGATGGAGTTAACGCCGGCACTGTCAAGCTCTGGAAATATATACTCGGTAATTAAGAATTAATTAATAAAAACACAGATGATGATATCCCTGCTGTAATCTTTGATCTTCTTATTCAATCTTGGCTAAATTAATTAATTATTACGTACTAATCGTTCGATGCATATATATATATATATATACAGAGGGTAAATCTTTATGTGTGAAGGAGAGAATGAAAGTCGTGGACGACGAAAAGAGAATGATCACTCACAGCGCCATTGGAGGAGATCTCATGAACGACTACAAGTTTTTCGATGCCACGTTTATTGCTACTCCAAAGGTTGATGGTGATGGAAGCGTGGTGACATGGCATGTGGAGTATGAGAAGGCGAACGAAGATGCCCCTGTTCCGACTAACTATATAGACTTCTTTGTTTCGTGGACCAAGGACTTGAACGCTCACCTTCACGGCAACCAGTCGCATGCAGGTGATTGAAATTGGCCCTACTTCCTACATCGTGAATATTCGGAAATATGAAAATTCATGGTTCTTATAAGTACTAATTAAATAAATTAGAAAAAAAAAATTATAAATTATAAATTGTTTATTTTGTAAGTCCATTGCAAATTAGTACTTATAAGAAACAAGGACTTGCACCACTTATTATTCTTTCTTTTTTTTTTTAAATCCCACAATTTGTATAGAGTAATGCTAGTCAATGTTATCAAAACTGGACTGGACCGGTGGTCCAACCTAGGTCCGACCAGAATTTTGTATTTTTCAGTTCGGTCTAGGTCAAATCGGTTTGGATTTGAGAACCGGCGATCTAATTGGAACCGATGGTCGAACTACCGAACTGGGTCAATCGGTTCTTTCATAATAAACCCAGTTTTGCAAGTTTTTTTTTAAAAAAAAGTAAAAAATGTACCAAAACAAAGAGAATAGATTTAGTCTTTTAGATAATGAAGAAATTGGAGACAATTATGTTGATGATAATGACTATTTATCTATATATTTTTTGTTTTTATCTTATAGGATTTCTTTTTTTTTGTTGGAATTTTCTATTTATAAAATTATTTAATAAATAAAACCGGTCCAACCAACTCGAACCTAGGTTGCAAAATTTTAGTTTGATGATAGGTCCAGTTTTCATAACATTGATGCTAGTCAAATATAATGTGCAATTAAGCAGATTTAATTGGGGTGCTACATAATGATGTGGTATCTTCTGTAGTCAAGACGCCAATTTCAACACCGGGTTATTTACGCTGCATTAGAGCATCTCCAATGCAATGTGGATGTGGTAAAATAAGACTGCCACATAGAAAAAATACACATCTTTCCATAAAAAACTCTTCAAATGCTAATGTGAACATACAATTTTAAGTTGAGTTGGCAATGAAATGGAATGCTATTGGTGGAATGAAAAGACACTAGTGTGAAAAACGAGGACATTGTGAAGTTGAATGTCTAATTCTTTCAAATTCTAGACATTCAACTTCACAATGTCCTCGTTTTTTACATCCATTCCACCAATAGTATTTCATTCCACTGCCAACTCAGTTTAAAAGTGTGTCTTCACATTAGTATTTGAGGAGTTTTTGTTTGAGAAATATGTATTTTTCCTATGTGGCAGTCTTATTTTATCACATCCACATTGCATTGGAGATGCTCTTATTATGTATATTTTGGGTACTTCATTATGTACTTCTGATGTGGCATCAACTTCAAGTAGCACGTTTTTAGGCTTTTGCCTGAATGTGATTATGGAAATGATGCCACATCAGACGTGAAATGGAAGAGGGACTTAAAATATGGGATGAGTAGCATCCTTGAATTTGTTGGTCCCACTAGAACTAATCCTCCCATCGTTATCTTTGATTGTCTGTTCTATTGCTAGAGTATTACTGATGCTTAGACAAACCACCTTTCTACATATATAATACCGATGCTCATTATAGTATCAATTATCTTATGTTGAGAATAGTGTCCCATGATATATAAAAGCCTTCAACTCAATACATAGAGATTGATCCGGTAACACTTCACTTATTGTTAATTGATTTTGAGTTGGATGCTTAAGAATTTAATATTTTATCCTATTTCAAAAAAAAAAAGAAATTATGTTACCCCACGTTAGCTGCCACATTAGGCCAGCAGGTACAGTGGTCATCAATAACCTGCATTATTACTTGCAAGTATCTCCAAATTACATAAGAAATAAGCTATACGATCATGGCTGCTGCAGGTAATAATATTGAGAAGCTTGAGGTTGAAGTTGAAGTGCAGTGCTCTGCTGACAAGTTCTATCGTATGTTTAAGCACGATGTGAAGGAAATCCCTAAGCATTTGCCTCATCTTTACGAGCACGTCGAAGTTCTTGAAGGAGATGGAGTTAGCGCTGGCAGTGTCAAGCTCTGGAAATATATCCTCGGTAAGATTGAATATAACTGCGCGCTACAAACACAATTAATTAAGCTACCTTATTGTCTAAGATAATACTACACATAAAATCTTGGCTAATTAACTACTGGATAAACTTACGTATGTCAATTGATCATGCATATACACAGACGGTAAATCTTTATATGTGAAGGAGAGGATGAAAGTTGTCGACGATGAAAAGAGAATGATTACTCACAGCATCTTTGAAGGAGAAGTTATGAAGGACTACAAGTTTTTCGATGTGACCTTTATTGTTACTCCAAAAGGTCGTCATCACGGCGACGGGAGCGTTGTGACATGGCATGTGGAGTATGAGAAGGCCAACGAGGATACCCATATTCCGACTAATTATATAGACTTTGTGGTTTGTTTGACCAACGACTTGAACGCTCACCTTCACAATCGGGCTTAAGTAATAAAAGAAAGAGATCGAGCTAGGGTTGCTGGCTATATGTACACAAGCGGCCATCCATGCATGAAGTATCTATATATTTATAAGTCCTCTACGTACATACGTAGAGTTGTGTGGGTTTGATTATATATAGATATGTACGTAGTCTTCTAATAAAGGCTAGCTTTGTGGACTTACCACATCTTGCTAGCTAAGTGAAATTTGGGTGTACGTGGTTAAATTTGGGGTGCTCTGTTTTCTTTGTTTTTCATTTCGTTTTTAAGCCTTCGGCTAGCTCGATCGGTGTTGTCAGGCTGGGGTGTTCTTGATCTCTATCTGTTTTACTGCCTGTTTATTAATTTGGATGTCAATGAAATTTTATGAATTGTGAAAAAAGTGTTTGTATTAAAGAGACTGGTCAAAATCCCAAAGCATTTGCCACATCTTTACGAGAGCGTCGAAGTTCTTGAAGGCGATGGAGTTGGTCCCGGCAGTGTCAAGCTCTGGAAGTATAAACTTGGTACGTAAGAATTAATTAATATATATACCTACCTACCACACTTCACAAATTAACACCATTAAGCTACCTACCTAGTTAAAAACACCATTAATTAAGCTGATCATGATATACGTGAGGGAGATGTTGACTATCCTAAAAAAAACTCATATTGATCGATTTTAAAACGTTTAACCCGATACATATATAAAAAGTTGATGATTGAGATTTGAAGCTTTTGTAAACCATCGTGCATCAATCCAATATTTAATTATCCTTTATTTTCCACTATTATTAAAACTTAGGGTTAAAAGTTTTAATTAGAATGGTGATCTGATGATTCATGCAGGTAATTAAGAGGATAATTTATTTATTTANCTTATCAATTCTTTTTTTAGCTTTTTGTTCTTTGTATTCTTAATCATTTTCTATTTTGCTTATAGGATTTGTAATTCCATATAACTAATCGGACAAAAAAAGTGATTTGGATTAGGTATTTGGTGTTAGGATTTTCGCCCACTGTATGCTTAGGATTCACCACAAACAATGACAAGCAAATACTAATAAAGAAAAATAATAGAGAAAAGTGATAAAAGACACACCACAAACGATTACGTGGTTCACCATTCTTTGGCTACGTCCACGGCAAAGAACAACTACTTCCACTAAGATCAAAGAGATTACATAGCAAGCCACACACTCAATTATTCACAAACTTCTCTCTTGCTTGCTTCTCACACTCCTCTTTACAATATTGCTCTCACAATATTCTCTCTATTGTCAGACTCACAACCCTTTCAAGAGATCTCACACTCTCAATGTTGTTTTTTAGAATGCTTTAAGCTAATGCCATACTCCCATATTTATAGCCTCCAATAGGTATCCCAATCCTAGAAGGAAAAAGGAATCCTAACTAAATATGAAAAGGAAACCCACCTAAAATAGCAACTCCCTCAAATACAAGAGAAAAGAAATTTCTAAAACCTTGTAGGACTCTCCTACTAAAATATCGATAAACTAACATTTTTCTCCGTCAACACCAAAATATTTTAGTCTTTTCTTTGTTGGTACTCTTAATTTTTTTTTTAAGAAGTATTGCTAACTATTTTGTTATTTTTTTGTCCTTTG
>MVGT01003406.1:82003-104020 GCA_002174775.1 Macleaya cordata | reverse complement strand
AACCTAAATCCTTTGCATGTATTATATTTTGCTCTCTGTGAAGGTACCATTGCAGTTCGGTTTTGCTGTTTGCACCAAAATCTTGAAGATTTTCCTTCATTAAGTCCATGTTAGTCGATTGATGGTGATGTGATGAGTTTTATTGTTAAAATTGGTGATGAAGGTCTGTTACTACCATCACTCTGTTTGTTCAAATTCGGTTTTAATTTGTTTGGTTTATTTTTTCAATTGTTGTTATTAAATTCTGATTTTAAGCCATTTTTTATCAATGGAAGTAATAAGGAAGAGGTTATTCGATGATGGATGTATTGTCTTGCTAGTACCAATTATAGTTTTGCTTCTCTGATATTTCCATCACCATTCAATCTGGTGGATTTTGTTATCCCTTGGAATTTTCGTTTCAAGTGGATCATTATATCTTTTTACTTTTAATTATATGGACTGAATCGATTATTGAAAGAAACCACTGTATAGCTTATCATTTTGATTTGGGTATGCTACCTTCTAAACATAGAGATTCATCAGTTACTTTATATGTAATTCTTGCCTATTGTGATGATATTATATCTCAAGGGTCCTGATGTTTGTTGGATCCTGTGTGGAGTGTTGTGGTAACAAAAAAAAAAGGAAAAAAAGTATTGTGGCAGTTGGCTCTATTTGAGATGAATTTATGTTGTTGTTATATCTATGAAAAACAACTTTAAGTGCTTTAAAAATTAAAATATGCTTTAAAGCTTGTTGGATCAGTAGGTTCATGACTATGCAGGGAATCTTCCCTGATTTTGTTAGAGTTACATAGATATTCCTTATGAAACAGTGAATGGTGCCCTCTCATTTGTTATACAAAGTTCTAGGTGTCTTTTACTAGAAATTACAAAATTTTTTGAGTTTTTGTTTATGTGTTCCATTTGTGAATTTTTTTATTATGTTATGGAATAACCTTGTATGTAGTAGAGTGTGATGACTCATGTAGTATACTGGGATTGTTTTCTTCTTATGTTATGGAATGATAGTGGTATATAAGGTTTTATATGCCCATTTATATGNAAAAAAAATAATAATAATTAACATAAACTAATGATAAGGTCGCCTTTAATGTGGAAAACGCGCGATATAATTAATTAAAAAGCTTATTGGGCTTACAATTATTTCCTGCACCCTAAGACCACCTATAGCAGCGTCAGCATCCTACTACTCCTACTACTATGGGTCTCGAACACACACAAAATTAAGCTATATATAAGTCCAGGCACTAATTTATTTTTTTGTTAAAAATAAAATTATTTTTTAGAATCCCCCGATTTGCACGGCTAACTATTTGCACATCAGATGGTCACCAAATATGGGCCCCCAGTTAAGAGTCGGTCCTAGTAGTACTAAAAGTTTATAACTACTCCACTATTTGTCTTTTATGGTGATCTGTTATATTTCTTGAGTAATAATGCTTGCACAAACAACCTTTCTAACCCACAATTGCAGACCACCTTGACGTGGCTACATAATATTTCAGGATTTGGTCAAATCATCTTACCCACATCAGCTGACACATTAGGCCAGGTAGGGTGGTCAGCAATTGCATGTGACCATCAGTAGGTATAGTCCTGTCAATTAAACATTGTTTTTGTTTTTTTTTTATTTATTCGTGTCAACTAAATCAAACAATGTTCTTCATATCTATATAAACTCATATCCATCATCACTATAACCTGCACTACTAGTACTTGCAGTATAATTATCTTGAAATCACATAATAATTAGATACATATACGATCGATCATGGCTGCTGCAGCTAATAATATTCAGAAGCTTGAGGTTGAAATTGAAGTGAATTGCTCGGCTGACAAGTTCTACGGTATGTTTAAGCACGATGTACAGGAACTCCCAAAGCATTTGCCTCATCTTTACGAGGGTGTCGAAGTTCTTGAAGGAGATGGAATTGGCGTGGGCTCTGTCAAGCGCTGGCATTATGTACTGCACGGTACGTAAGAATATTATGCCTACAATAATAACTTCACAAATTAACATGACAAGTTAAATATCTAATTATCTAATAGATTGTATCTAGCTTGCTATATATATATAAGGGTCTTGTTAACGTGTGCCCTAAGGGCACACGATAAGATTATCTTTGAAGGGATCTTTTTTGCAAGTTAAGGGTCTTCAAATCAGCTGAATTTTTATAAACATACTGTTATCATTATTTATAAGATGTCGACAAAAAATCAGTTCAATCGGAGATATCTAACCCTTTAAACAAATCACTTTAAATGTCATCCGTCCATTCATACTATTAAAGTCTAAATTAAATATTTGTGATGCTAGAGGGTGCTAGAGGACTCCGATTGAGCTGATTTTTTTAAATATGATCCAAATAGTATAAATAACATACATATAAAAAAATCAACTCATTTGGACAACTTTAAGAAACTAAATAAAATACAAAACCGAAAAGCTTATCATGTGCCCTTAGGGCACATGTTAACAAAATCCTATATATAATACTTAAGAAAAAAGTGTATATGTTGAGAATAGTCCCACATATGATATGAGAGCCTAGCAAACTTAATATATAATGATTCTGGGTCACACCACTTATTACCAATTGGTTTTGAGTTGGATGCCCACAAACTTAATATGGTATCACAGCGCAGGCCCACACGTGATAGGCCCAATGGCCACACGTGCTCCACGTCACTCAAAAAGAGTTCCACATATTAGGTTCAAAAGAACGCCACACGTGAGGAGGCGTGTTGAGAATAGTCCCACATGGGATATGAGAGCCTAGCAAACTTAATATATAATGATCCTAGGTCACACCACTCATTGCCAATTAATTTTGAGTTGGAAGCCCGCAAACTTAATAGTATCACTGAAATGAACTAATTACAGAGCTGATGATCATATATGTCATAATTAGATTGCCTTATGTAGGAAGGATATGAAGATGATCCAATGGCTATTTTTTGCTATGAAGATGATATCTTCATCACATTCGTCTTCATAAAAAATCATATCGATTTTTAAACTTTTAACCCATAAATCAAAAATTAATGATTAAGAGATATATATCCATTTTAATTAATTATCTTTAATTTTCAACCAACTTTGGTAGGATTAAAATCTTAAAACTTTTAAAATGATCTGACTTTTTGTATGGGTAATATTAGGGACAAAAGTCCAACGTTAGATCCGCATATATATAATATTGACAACTTAATTATTTCTACAAATTGGAGCTTACAAAAAAAAGAGATTATCAAAGAAATAATAATATAAATGGTGAAGAGATCATCTTCTTAACCAAAAAAAAAAAGTCTTGGATCATCTCCTTATGGACCCACAAGGGTTGTAGAACTATCATGCATGTAAGAAGAAAATCCATGTAAAAGCGGTTCGCTCTCTTTTCTTATTAATTCTTGGCTATATAAGTACTATATTGGGTACACGTATTTATGCAAATTAATTGATCATACGCAGAGGGTGGTAGATGTTTAAACGGGCAGGAGAGGATGACAGTCGTGGATGACGAAAAGAGATTGATCACTCACCGTGTCTTTGAAGGAGAAGTCATGAATGATTATAAGTTTTTGGATATAAAACTTGCTGTGACTCCAAAGGAGGGTGGTGATGGGCATGGGAGCGTGGTGAAATGGACTGTGGAGTATGAGAAGGCCAATGAGGATGCCCCTGTTCCAACTGCCTATATAGAGTTCGTAAAAAGGGTCACCAGGGACTTGAACGCTCACCTCCACAAGCACGCTTGAGTACTAAAAGATGGCTATACATACAATATATAAGCTTCCCTACATGGAGTACTATATATACATCGTACTTGTACTTATAGTTGTGTGGGTTTGATATTAATATATGTATGTAGTATATATCTTCTAATAAAGGCTGTGTGGACTTACCACATCTGCAAGTTCAGTGTGGGGTACTCAAGTGTGGTTATAACTTATATGCGGTGCTTCGTTAATTAATTCAGATTTTAATGAAATTTTATAAGGTTGTAATAAACAGATTAATTGGCGTAGGTGCCTTTCAGTAGATATGGTCAAAGTTGTTAGAAATTAGCGACGGTTTCTGTGCTGTCAGGTTAAAGTTTATGGCAACGGTATCAGATTTTTAGTGACGGTTTTTTAGTGTTGCCTAATAGATCCATCTAATACTGAATATGTCCTCCAAGCATATATTTTTAGTTACACTCAATTTACACCTACTAGTAGGTTCACATGGAGTTGATGCAAAGACTAATTTTTTGTGAAGATGAACTTTTCATCATTTAAATCAAAATTATCCCATGGATCACCCCCAAGTGAGCCAACCTAATTATTATACTACACGTACATGTTCCACTCCTCTTATTATTACATTTGCATGGGTACGTGGCATGTACTAGGACAATCTAAGCGTCGATTTTTTGTGAGTTGCTTGGATGATCTTTTCATTGTATAGAGAGAGTGGTTCTGGCGACATAATTAATCACCGTTACCATGGCATCTAGGGGCCCTACGTAGATGAACCAATAGATGTTTTTGGTGAGAAAATTGTTCTCCTTATCATGTAGATCGATCATCCTCCTAGAAAATTAGGTAATTCTAAAACTGGTATCCCCATCATCCATTGATGCAACTAATTAATAGTAAAAATAAATGATTCAATTACCATTGATTTTTACTAACTGGATGATATGTTTACAAGTTTTAGAATTGGCTGATTTGTGTTAAGGATGTTCTCTTCATCATGTAGATCATCCCCACTGTAAATCAACCATTGGTTTATTTTCATATGGGCCCCACAGCCACAGGCCATTGTTACAAAAATTGTAATCGTGATGTTAGTATAACAATGTCACCATAATATAATTGAAGGATAATTAAAGACATGGGGAGGTTTAAAGCTTATGGCACCCTTCGATTAGGGAGAAGTCATGGATAATTATAAGCTTTTGGATATAAAACTTGTTTTTACTCCAAAGGAGGAGGAGCAGGGTGCTGGTAATGGCGCCGGCTACGGGAGCTGAAATTGAGTGTCCAGCATGAGATGGCGGATGGTCAGTATGCGCATTCTCTTGGTTCGATCGACTCCCTATACGCACCACCTTCGTGCATGCGCAATGGGCCATCAAGGACGTGGAGGCTCACCTGGCGGACAACAACAATTAATAGGCTTAATTAAGGACTAAATTAATAAGTGTGATTAATTATTATAACAATTTTGCTTAAAATTTTTATTTTTGGCTGCTAAATACTAAAAGCTTCACAAACATTATATAATAGTCAAAACACCGATTTTTTTTATTAGTTTTACCGTTTCTCACTCATATATCGATTTACTCCACTAATATAAATTGTATAGAAAATCTTTTATTTTTAAACCCCTTCTCTACGAAGCCTTCAAACCCCTTCACAGCAACCGATTTTCTCATCATGTAAATAAAAAAATAACCTTTATATCATCTCTATATGGGTCCCATCGACTCTTGTAAACAATTTGACGACTACATATATAGAAATGATGACCTACATGCTAATTTTTGTGTAGATGATCTCTTCATAATTTAGAACAAAATCACCTCTTTGATAATTTATTACACCCAACTACACGTCTGAGCCACGTAAAGATAATTTAATTAGGTGTCGATATTGATTTTTCTTGAGATCATCACCTCATAATGCAAATCAAAATCAACTCTATGATGAATGGGATACAAAGGTGGGTGCAAGGGGAGTGTATTAAGTTTGTGGGCATCCAACTCAAAACTAATTGGCAATGAGTGGTGTGACCCAGAATCATTATATTCTCATATCCCATGTGGGACTATTCTCATCATGCCCCCTCACGTGTTGCGTTCTTTTGCGCCTAACACGTGGAACTCTTTTTGGGTGGCGGAGAGCACGTGTGGTCTTTGGGCCTATCACGTGTGGGGCCTGCGCTCTGATACCATATTAAGTTTGTGGGCATCCAACTTAAAACCAATTGGCAATGAGTAATGTGACCTAGGATCATTATATATTAAATTTGCTAGGCTCTCATATCCCATGTGGGACTATTCTCATCAGAGTGCCGTTTTAATTATCGGACGGTTAATACCTTCATTGATATATGTTCATGATCTGACCACCCATAACATAATAGAATACAAATTGTGTTCCTATATAGTTGAGTTTACAACTTGGTGATCCATTTTATGTTACTTTATTAGTAAATTAATAATAGTGATTATCACTTTTAATTAATTCCATTATGGTTGATGCTATTTTTTTTTGGATCAGTGAATTTGTATGCAAGAGGCCAGGTCATTGGTACCATTCTCTAACAACTTTACTACTCCAATCCAGGTCGTTGGTACCAACAGTTGGAGACCTGTAATTGCTGAGGACCTGCAGTTTTTTTCTAAGAAATGAGGACCGGCAGTTTTGCACCTTTAATTGGTCCTATATTTCTAAAATCCGACCTATAATTAATTTGTATAGAATATTATTTTTGAGGAAGATAAAATTGTATTCATAAAGTGCTGAGAAATTAAGCACATCAACAGATAAAAATATAAACAATTATAGATATGCAAATTTAATAGGGTGATATTAATGATGTGGCGTCTCCTGATTTGATATGACAAGCACTTTTTTATTTGATTTGTGTTAGACAGCTTAGTCTAATTAAGACGCCAATTACATAGCACCACGTGGGTCAGGTTATATATCCCCCTTGTATAGCCCCTTTATATAACCCCTCACTTGTGGGGCTCACATGTAATGCATCTATGAGCTACTTTTTGGAAAGAATGATCTACATAATGAAGAGAACATAGTTACTTGAATTTAGTCTGTTCTAAAATTTCTAACCTCAAATCTACCCGTTTTAAATCAACGGTCAAAATAAAAGTTTAAAACTTGCATATTTTTTAGGGGTTAATTTGAGGGGGTTAGAAGTTTTAGAACGAACTAATTTTTTAATATAATAAAATACATAGTGATAAGAACATCCTCTCTAAAAATCAGCCTATAAATACATCACATGTAGACCCCCACAGACAGGGGTTATATAAGGGGGCTATATATAACCTAACCCTTAAATCTTATGTTCGTCTAGGATTATCTAATTTGCACTTCATGACTAACTACGTCAACGTAAGACGTGAGCTGGTCACCAAATTTGGTCTCCATGCAAATGTTAGTCCCGGTAGTACTACTACTACTCATCCACGCAGTCATCTTTAACATGTACTCTAGCTCTGTTCTATTTCTAGAGTAATGCTTAATTAGACCAACCACTTAATTACCCACAATTGCCGACCACTTTGACGTGGCGGCTGATGTGGGTAGATGATATTTCAGGTTATGGTACAATCATCTTACCCTACATCAGCTGCCACATTAGGCCAGCAGGTATGGTGGTCAGCAACTGTAGGCAGAGGCGAAGACAGGATTTTAAAATAAGAGGGGCCAAATATAATTATTTTGAAGGACTACTATGGAAAAATATGATTTTTGAGAGGAACTTGTAAGTGCAAAATTTGTACTTCATGTCAAATTTTCTTAGATTTTCAGTAGAATGCATATGGTAATACATTGACTTGGGGGTGTCATGGCACCCTTAGGTCTCAACGTGGCTCCACCACTAACTGCGGGTCAGAAAAAGCCGAAAATTAATTAAGGTAGTCCTGTACGACTCCTGTCTAGCATGATTGGTTCCTCTATATAAACTCATCGACATCGTCTGCATTACTTGCAGTATCTTCAAGGCTAGCATCCCAATTATTACTAGCTAATCGACCTAGCAGTTTAAGATACAATTAATTAAGATATATCATGGCTGCTGCAGCTAATAATATTCGTTATAAGCTTGAGGTTGAAATTGAAGTGAAGTGTTCTGGTGATATGTTCTATTGTATGTTTAAGCAAAATGTGATGGAACTTCCGAAGTATTTGCCTCATCTTTACGAGGGTGTGGAAATTATTGAAGGAGATGGAATTAGCGTCGGCACTGTCAAGCTCTGGAAATATGTACTTCACGGTAAGAAAATTAATTTACGTATATATTACCTGCTATGCATCTTCACAAATTAACACAAGCTATATATCTATGTCATAAGGACGCACGGATCGATGATGGATCCGCTTAGAGGATAATTACATTGCGCTTCTATGTAGGAAATAATTAATGGAGATGATCTAAGAGTTGATTGTTTCATATAGATGGATCATTAATTCTCATAAAAAAATTACATCGATTAATTTTAAATTTAAAACTTTTAATCCCATCTATCAAAAATTAATTGAGTTTTTTAAGCTGTATTGAACAGTCTTGTGATCCTACATCATTTTAATTATGGTTTATTTTCTTAAAAAACAAAAAAAAAAACAAAAAAAAAAGTCTTTGGGTTATCTATGTGGGCCCCACAAAAGCAGTAAAACTATCGTGCCTGCAATCAAAAAATATAATCATGTATGTAAGGCGGCTCCCTCTTTATAAATTTAGTCCCTACTTTTATGACTTTTATGTCCAAAAGTAGGGACTAAATTTATAAAACAAGGACTAAAATCATAATGACTTTTTTTACAGGGAATTTTTTTTCAAAACCCCATTAATTAACTATATATTGGCCGGGTACGCATCACTCGTATATATAAGTACGTAAATTAATCTTGATGATCATGTACATGCAGGAGGTGGTAGATGTTTAAATGGGAAGGAGAGGATGACATTTGTCGACGATGAAAAGAGAATGATCACTCACAGCATTTTTGAAGGAGAAGTCATGAATGATTATAAGTGTTTGGATATAAAACTTGCAGTTACTCCAAAGGATGAGTGCGGTGATGGTGATGGTGATGGTGATGGTGATGGTGATGGCGGCGCCGATGGGAGCATGGTGAAATGGTGTTTGGAGTATGAGAAGGCGAATGAGGATTCCCCTTCTGCGATTGCGTATTTGGACTTCGTAGAAAGGGTAACCAAGGACTTGAACACTTACCTGCTCAATCATCATCATCAGGCTGATCACCATCAATTACTAATCAAAGATGGAGTTACTAAACATAATTAAGCTGCGATGCATGGATGCTGGCAGAGTCGTACGTACGTACGTATGTATGCATGTATGTAGTCTTCTAATAAAGGCTGTGTGGACTTACCACATCTATTAATAATTTAAGTAAAGTGTGGTGCATGCACTGCTTTCTTTGTTTATCTCATCTTAATTCGTTTTTTAACCTTTGGCCAAATTGACCTTTTCAAATTGGCCACAGATAAATCCACAACTTTTTGGCCGAATTATTCGTCGGTTACCTAGAACCCAACAAGCACCCACTGACTTAAACGACCTTCTCCTCCAGCATCATCTTCCCAGGAATTTTGAACGATTTCAAACATATATAAAGCGATTTTCCATGTCTAATAATTCCATTAGAGGAAGACTCCTTTTCAAAGTGCCCGGAGTCATCCAATCCATCCAAATAATCACATCCAATCGATCTGAATACCATGCATGGACCAGGACTTTCAATGCCGATCCTAGTTTGTTCTGTTTTTCTTTACTAAATAATAGTTCAACTGTAGTTCTCAAAATTATGAATTCGAGAATTGTGTTTGTACTCGGAACTTCCAAGCCCTTGATCTTTACTGAGACTCGGACTCCTATCTATGCTGAGACTCGGACTCGTAAGGCTGAAATCTACTCGAACCTAGACATTCAGAACTAGGAGTTGCATTCGAAAAAAAAAAACCCTAAACTACCCAGAGGCCACAACCACACTAATCAATCAAGAAAAAGCAAAAATGAAGATCAAAACAACTTATAATTTGATATTATCACATGTAAAAGCAAAAAATAAGAAAAAAAAAAAAAAGAAAAAAAAATGAACTAACCAATTATATTAAGGTTTAGGGTTACTTTCTTCTTCCTAATGTACAACTTTTTTATTCCTCTTATTCAACTTCTTCTCTCTCTCACACTTACAATGGTTGAGCAGTCCTCAAAAGTTTGAGTAGGAGAGATGAACCGGTGTTTTTGAGAATGGAGGGAAAACTAAGAGCTTGTTTGTTTTTTTGCCACTAATCAGTGGCAGGCTTACACGAAATAACTTTTATTTTTAACCACTAACTAGTGGTAGTAATAGGCAAACCTTTAATTTTGGGCATTAAACCCATTAAGTGGTAATAAGTGATTGTAAACAACTTACTACCACTTAATGGGTTTGAAACCCAAATATAAAAGTTTACCTCTAACTACCACTAGTTAGTAGTTAAAACAAAAGTTATTTTGTGTGGGTCTGTCACTAATTAGTGGCAAAAAAACAAACAGGCTATTAGTAAAAATAGAATGACTCTCTTTTGGTTGCCTAAATATATTTTACTAGTTGCCTAAAGCTAAATTATTTTGGATGCCTGCCTATCTACCTAAAATCCATCAGCTCACAACTGAAAATGTTAGTGCCATAAAATTTCCCTTATTCTACAACCATATCTGATATTTTCAAGGAGCGTTGCTGAATGCACCAATTTTTTGGAAGTTGGTGCGCGCAGAGTCAAATCGATGAGTGAAGTGCCGAGTTGACTCCGTCTTCAACCTCAAAACTCCAAACCCCTATAATTTTTTCTTAAAGCACCATGAGCGATGATGGTCATGATCTAGAACGAATTGTTGAGCAACGACGATTTGTTTCAGGCCGGTGAGACTGCCTACCATGGCCAATACGACTGGCATATTGCAGACATTGATCTGAAATTTGTTTTTTTTTTTTTTTTTGAAAAACAACATAAAGGGCATCCCTAGCCACCATACTCAAGACAACATAGCCATCAAGTTCCATAATGAACACTCGACGCTTGTTTGCCGAGTCAAACCACAAAGTCTCAAAAACAAGTTCGCTTAGTCCATATTTTAGGATCCTTCGTGATTTAATTCGGCAAACAAGCATCAAAGTATTCATTATAAAACTCGACGTCATGTCGTCAAGCCCAAACGCTGGTGCGGCTGGCAAGGAAACCTTTATATCATTATTCAATAAAAGAAAAAAAATTTAAGGGGCATATTGTACATGATTAGTGTTGTTACCGTCATGAAAGACCATCGCTGGTCGACGATTCGTTCTAGACCAAATCCATTGTCAGTCGTCCATTGATGGCACCTTAACCAAAAAAAAAAAAAAAAGTGGAACTAAAGTTTAGGGCTTGGAAGTTGAAGCTGAAATCAACCTGAATTTTGATTCACCGAGTTGACTCTGCACAACACCCTCCTCCAAACGTGGGCGTCTCCAACAACACTCCTTTTTTAGTCGAACAATATCAGAATCAGATCTAATAAGGTCAAGGTGTTAGATACCATATCCCATTCACGCCATGTGAATATATTATCTATGGCTCTATGGCAACGATAAATTAGATACTCGATATGTTCTTAATCTAATTCAAGTGTTAGTCAATCAAACACCAAGAGAACATAATGTGCGAGCCATAAACCTAATACTAGAAATTACTCAATTAGTCACTTAAATTCAAATTCGAGTGACATGACACATAGCACATAACTGATCAAAAGAAAAAGGAAATTTCTAAACTCACCCACTAAACTTACCCGCTGATGTAGAACCAATAAAATCTAGAGAGAATGTGAAATGAATGATGTGGGACCCTCACTTCTCTTCTCCCTCTGAATTTAATTGGTGACACATCAGCATATGAATTTAGTGAGTGAGAAATCCCGGGTGAGTGTAGAAGCGCTCAAAGAAAAATATAAGCACACCTGCAGTCTTATAAAAGGGCAATCTGAGTGATCGAACTGCTTGATGAATTTACATGCTAATCACTATAAACATAAAAGAGGTTGGGGATTTGACACAATAGGGGACCTTATTCCTATCTGTTTTTAGATTACAGAACAAAAGAAAATCCAAATAAAAATGAGCCAGCTATGTATTAAGATTATTTGACCCGAATTTTAATTCCACTGAAGATACTGATTTACATCTCGGTTACCAATTGACCCGATTGCATTTATTTCCAGGGAATTTTGGATCTAAGTATTACGACCCATATCAAATCTGGACCCATATCAAATCTGGACACGGATGAATACGACAATGAGGATATTGCATCGATTGATCTAACCTGAGTCTATCCCCCATTTATGCCTGCTAACAAAACACCAACATGACAGTACAAGACTTGCACCTAGTCTAGTAAAAGGATTTATAGCGTGGGGGAGGGGGGTAGTGTGTGTTAGCTTGAAGAGTGAGACACCTTGGTTTTAACACATTTTGGTTTTGAAGATTAATATTCCTAAATTGGGTACGAGACGTTTGAATATTTTGGGAATTTCAACCTAAGGCCAAATACATCACTTTGCAATAAGTCAAACGGCCACGAAATCAGCCCTTTGAATTGGGGGTAAATACTAGTGTGTAAAAGTAGCAAGAATGACTAAATGATTGAATCAACATATGTACACTTCCTTGATTTCGTTAAATTCAAAAATTAATGACAGATTTTTTTTTTTCAACGAAGGTATAGGGGTTCGGCTTTCTGGAAAAAGTAATACCTGTATGATCAGAAGATATATTGACAGTGGCTAGATTAGAGAACTAGTTCCATGAGATCGTCGAGAACACATCAATTTCTCTGGGGAATTCCGAGAATGACGAATCAGTGACATCCTAACTGGTGCAAGCGATGCAGCGCAGCAAGAGTCATTTGGATTCCATCTTCAACTTCATAGGATTTTATTTTAACCCTGTATTCAGGAAAAGAAACATAGAAAGTTCAGGCAGTTTCATAGCTTCAAAACCAGTATTGATATGTTGTAGTATAATCTTTGCATTTGTAAGAGACTTCATGTCAAACTTCATCCAGTGTCAAACTTGGCCTACATCGAAACATATATGACTACATACTGACACAGCTGAGTTGCTGAGTTGCTTTGATCTAGGGTTGTTCGCAACTACCTAATCCAGTGTTTTAGTTGTCAAATAATTACATGTACGGCTCTTTGTACCCACTGATCCAAGGTAGTAAATCTTAACATCGATATTGAACTTCCCCTCAAAAAAAAAACATCGATATTGCCCTCTCAAAAAAGGAAATTTTTGTAGAACATTTTGGATCCAACATCGAAGAAATGACAAAAATATAGTGGAGATAATAAAAATAAACTAAAATGATAAGACAAGCATTAAAACATACTGACAATTCATCATGTTAAAACAACCATATGAACATATTTTCTTTTTCAGATAACTAACCATATTAAGAGTAATTAATGTATACAAGATTATTCTACAAGCCGACTCAAGTATACAAGGCCTGGACAGTCCGTGCTTTTCACCCATGAGCCTATTCAAGAAGCCCATGTTGAAAGAGAAATGCCCAACCCCAAGTACTAGAATCACCTATTGAATATTGAGTTGATTAATTAAAAGTACTATTAATCAAAATCTGGGCCGAACAAACCATGGATTAGTGGGATTCAAAATGCACTACATGGCATTAATTTGTGTATGTAACATCTGAGGTTGGTATTTGTGATCGACACCAGTTCGTCAGATATACATACATAACATACACGCATAAAGGTAAAGGAATTTCATTGTATTCAAGATATATTACCAATTAGAACATGCAAAGGAAACCAAGATCCGATCAATGAACCAAAAAAAAGGCAAAAGAAACCAAGAACTACAATATAATTGAACTGCAGGATGTGTTAAAGTGAGACCTTGCTGTAAAATTATGCTTGTAATATTCTGATCTCTATACTAAGTATACTTATATAAATGTTAGATCATTTCCAGGCTTTTTTTTTTTTTGAAGATTCCAATATAGAAAAATAGTAACTATTTATAAGATTTGGTCGATGTGAACATTCATGGAACTACAAACAAACATACAAGAGAAAAATATCATAAAAAACATCCATTTAATTGCCAAAAAAAGTACCTCTTTGAATCTGGTTTCATGTATCTATATGTGTGAGTTGTCACTTTCTCCTTCTGGTGCAGCCTCCATGTGCAAGTTATAGTGATGGAGGGATGCAAGACTGGAAGGACAGCACCACCAAAGAAACATCATATCAGTGATAAACATCATTGCACAATTGCCAAACAATGATCAAATACTATACACAGAATTATGACTTGTCTTTGGGTGACCAGAGTTAAAAACTCCCCATCTTACCTACAATTCTGCGGTACCCTCCAAGAGAATAATTGTGTTCTCTTGACAGTTGGTGGCAAAGACATAAACTTTCTCCAATCCTTGAGCATAATTTTTAGATCATGAAGCTTGCTATCTAAACCATAACAGCAATTTGCATGCATAGTACAGACTTGATTCAAATTTTTGCTCGGCTCACAAAGCCCACCAAAGTAAGCAGTATTCAAGAATCTCATTTTTAGTCTGATCTCCATAATGAATGGATCATATTTGATCATATTAAGCACATCCTGATCATGATATCCCGGATGGATCTCTCTTGACGAGTACCAAAATTTGTAGAACTCTATCGTTCGGTTATTGGACTTCACGTAGTTAAAGCCTCCATTTGGTCTGTTATTTTTGTCATAGGAACTGCCCAAGAAGTGATCACATGCAATCTGGAAATCTGCATCTGGATAAAATCGTGGAAATGGGTCCCGGAACCACATGATATCAGCATCCTAAAGCAGAACAACCAAACAAATAAGCATTGAAATGGGAAGGATGTAGCTCCGACAAAGACTTCCACAAGATAAATAAGAAGAACTAACAATATGAACGAATGGAAAGAGAGAAATTGTTTACAAGCATTTATACTTGAACCCATAAATGAGGGTACTGGCACACGGAATTTATGGTTTGGAATAATTAATCACACATGGTTCAAACATATCCTACGCAGAACCTGTATTCACATCCCATCATGTCTTATCTGATACAGGAATCCTTTAGGGATTTGAAGGACCTAGGTAAAGATGGTCGCCGCCTTGCAGGAAAGACACACTTACTGCTTAGGCAAACATAGTTTTGCTGGAAAGTCCAAGAAACTGTCTTGGACATCCAAGATAGATCAACCACAGGGTTGGAGGAGACTGCGCAGATGCAAAGGTCAGAGCCACCTTGTAAGTTTTTCATTTCTTTTCCTTTCTCTTATTCTTTCCTTTCCTTTTCTTCTAGTCTTATCTACATTATTTGCCTTCGGGCATTAATTTCTTAAAAATATTCATTCTTCTTAATAAAAAATCTGCTGATGCAAGGGAGTGGGGCTTACCATTTTCTACTAGTTCTAACTTGAGAATATGATGCACGAATATTGTATTATCATCAATTTATTAAAAAATATACATGCAACAAGTGTCCGCTGACTTGCCATGAACCTAGTCATGTCTCCTCTGAGATGTTCCACCTTCAATAACACAGGTAGTCCAACATAGTAACACGTTCCGTACTTCCGTTAGAAAAAAAAAACCAAAAGATATAGTAATATGCCAGTACTTAAGGGACCACAAATCTGATAGAGTGGTGCTACTTTCATTCTCATCTACATTCCACTAATGGATTTAACATTCAACTTCTTCAAACAATTCCGTGTGATCCTATCTAGTTCTCTCATGCAAATCATCAATATTTACATTAAATTTTGAAGAAAATCTTACTATTTGCATAGTCTTTTGCAGAAGAACTCTACTGATATAACCTCCATTATCTTCTATCTCAGAACTGAGAACTAAACAAAAGTTCTGGGGAAAAAATAAAAAGAAGAAGAAAGAAAGACGAAAAATACACATAAGAACGAGAGTATTGTGTCCTGAAATATCCATAACTACCTAGTCAAGGTTAATATTTCAGTTTCACCGTCTATTATCATCAAATATTTCAACCAGTTTTAAAAACTTTTACACTTCTAATATAAAATGCTGGAAACATGGTAACAAATTAAGAAACCTCATAAACAGTTAAACAAGCATAAAAAGGCAACTCTAAGTCATCAAACTGTAGTAAAAAGTGAGACAACAAAAGTTTCATAGGCTTTTGTTACAGGCCGTGGAGGCATCCATAGTTACCGGAAACTCTACCCCCCCTTGCGTACCGCGTACCGGATTCTTCGTACCGGTTTTGGGTACTCTAGCGAACCAGTACTCTAAATTTGGCGTACCCAAATCTTTCAACTTGATTTTTCTAAAATTTAAAAGACAAAAAGTCTAAACGATTACCTAGTTAACTAGTTTTTATTTCTTGATGAGTATGAACCTCTTGTTTGTAGGTTTATCTATGTATATACGTAATATAAGACATATATATTTTTTTATAGTTATAGCATCCTGAAAAAGAGTTCTAAAATGAACTACGACCCAAAACTGCGTATCGAAGAGGTATACCCCTAACGTACCGCGTACGCACAAAGTAGCGTACCGCGTACCCGTGCCACGTATCGGAACGAACCGCGTTTCAGGTAACATTGGAGGCATCTAACCCATATACATATTGGACATGTCAAAGTGAAATGGCAACAATCCTTTCACATTAAAGATTTTCTTAACTGAATCAATAAAATAAAATAAAAAGAAAGGAAAAAAAAAATAGTTAACTGAATGAACTCCATACGCAACATCAGACCATGAAGGACACAATGCCAACTGAACACATTTATTTAGTTGACCAAAATACACACACAAAGAGCATAAAGAGATTACCGTGAAAACGAAGTTGAATCCCATCTCAAGAACAGACACTAGGAAATCAATTCTTCTCCACATCATCTTCAAGTAGTCAGGGGTCATGAAATAGGCCTCCTTAGAGAAATCAACCCCCTCAGTAGTGAGAGGAAAGCAATAGGTGTGTACAGCCAAGCAACGAATATATGCTTTTTGATCCAAAGCGATAATCACCAAATGGTTCAGAAGTCTACGTGTGCGATCTCCAATTCTGAAGCTCTCAAGAAAGAGATCAATAATTGAACCTGGAGCTGCCCATGCTTCATTTAAGGTAGTTAAGATAACAGTCCTTTCCGCCATTGCTGCCTCTTTTAAAATCCTTTCCAACCTAACTTCCTCACTGTCCTACAGAAGCAATATATTTTAATAGATCACAAATAGTTGGTCTATTCAATGCAACAATTATATCTTTATGTAATTTGCTTCAACTTATTAGGTAGACTATATTTTGTGAACATTGACTGTCTCATATTCAAATATCTGGAACTCTTCCTAAAGACAGATCTTAATCCATAAACAATTTTTTCACCAACGATTAATAGTTAATAAACTTCCTTGTTATGATTTTCGCTGCTTTTTGAATGATAATCTTGATTATTATTTTTGTGCATCATGAAACTAAATGTGCAATATACCAAATAAATAGCAAGACAAGTCATTATATCAAATTTTGGTGGTATTGATGCCTGTAAGACATAGTATCCATGATTGACATTAACAAAACCACTGATATATAGTGACAGAGAGAGAGAGCGAGCGAGCGAGCGAGAGAGAGAGAGAGAGAGAGAATCCATATCTGGAAAACATAATTAGTAAAAGTTTAAATCTCATTTCTTTTCGACCGAATGTGTCAGTCAGTTGAAAAATTGAGACATTCCAACCAAAACATTTCGAGGCATTCATAAATGACCAGTACTGATACAAACAATGATAGTTCTATTGCAGTCACTACCAGCATCCAAATGGAACGTTCTAAAAATTTTAAAACTTTGAACCATAAGATTGGTGTGCAACTCATTTAAAACACCAATAATCATTTCCCAGTCAAAAGTTTGTCATGTTCACTAATTTATTTAAAACCAAATGAGAAACTCAAATTTTCATTTTTCATGATGAAGGTATCCATGTGGTATTGGGACTGTCAAGACTATTCCTCTAGACGCACACCCACCTGAAGAAACAAGAATCTATTTCCACTGTGATGGCAATCATTATGCAAGGATGAAACAGTTTTAATAACCTCCAAATGGCTAACAGATACAGACTCACAAACTCACAATCTGATTTAGTAACCACCAAATAGAGAATATATCCATCTTAGTGAAAAAGAAGAACATATCCATCTTACTATCATTTTTCTTTGTCTGCATTTCTTTTCAGGAAGCAAATATAGAAGTTTTCTCTTACACAAGCAGCAATCACACAAAAACCATTAAAGCAAAGAAAGATAAGGAATGTCATCTAGGCCACTTAAGACAAGAGAGGGGGGGGGATTGTGGTTGGGGGGAAAAAAAAAAGGCAAAATATAAATCATAACAGGTTAGCATGGGTAATACATGGACAAGAGAATTGCTTATGTAGCCAATCAATAGGGTTACCTTATGAAGACATCATGATAAATGCGATTGAGATCAGCACAAGTATACTAAGCATGTTGCATGATTATGGTCGGGATTCACTTCTACAAGTTCGTTATTAGGTATTAATTTTCAGGGGCTGATTGGTTGGGTAAATTTTTAGCGGCCTTTTACTTCGTAGTCACTTTTATGACACCTAGTGGTCGCCTGGTCGGTGAATTTGTTAATTAGAAAAAAAATCAGTTTTTGTTACACAAGGGAACAGAAATTGTGTATAATTATTGTCAATTCGTGATGATCTTTTGTTGTTCCTAGGATTCGTGAGGTGTGTATAATTATTGGGGAGATCCATGTTGGGTAGTAGTGTACTTTACTTTTCTTCCCTAATCTTTGATACTCTCAAATTTCAGACCTAATGTCTGGACCCGCGTTGCAATCAGGTTACTAGATCTCTAAAAGAGTTGTGTTTCCTTTCCACCTCATTGAAATTGGATTTTTTAGTAAGATTTCTAATAGTGATTCAATCTTTTGATGTAATTTTGGGATTCTTGCATTAAAGCTCTCATCAATGCTAGTCAGACAGACACTAGACAGCTATAATGGGTCATTCCTTGGTGTGGCAAGGAAGGTATGCATGTGTATATTAAATAATTCTGAAGCTCCAGTTACATTCCCTGAGAAAATGCTCCAAATGTCTATTTCCACAGAAAACAATTCTGAGTAACATTATCAGTGATAGCAACTAACAAAGTTTTCAACAACAGATACACTAATTGATTAACTGCGCTACATCTTTCTAGAATGCTGCATGCGCAACATTTTGCACAAACCTAGAGAAAGAGAATTCTTAAAACCCTAACTAGGGTTTAAGGTTATCAATAAAGTTTTTCCTTTATTAAAAAAAAAAAAAACTAGGGTTCAAGGTTTTAATCAAATTCCCAAATTTCTTACATGTTGAAAGAAAGAAAAGCTATAGACAGAAATGACTCACCGAAGAAGAAGAAGAATCGTTGATGAAAGAGAAAGCGGATCGATTGAAGAGATTGTGAGAGGAGCCAGCGAGAAACTGGAATGGAGAGATGGCATTGTAGAGGTAAAGACAAGGAACTGCGACGAACGCGAAGAACAGAATGAGTGTCAGAATCCGGCGAAGGACGACGCCGGAATGCGCATGTTTTTCGGAGTTACTTCCGGATGTAATGGCTGTACGGATCATCGAGATCATCATCTTCGATCGTCGTTTTAACAAAAATGCTCTTCCAGCTCCCACTCTCCTCATCAAATCGTAACCGCCTTGATCTTAAAAAAGGCAAGTATCGATTTTTCATTCGATTTCAAATGGAGGATTTTGAGCTTTTTTATTCATAGTTCGTCTTTAAAAGATCTCTTCTTCAGTTCTTCTTCTTCTCCACTCTTGCTGAAGCGCAGGAACAGAGATGAGAGAGAGAGACTGTGACTGTTGGTCGGACCGAATTGATAGTTTGCTGATACAGTGGTTTATGACACGTGTACTTACATGCAGCTGTTACTGAAAATGTGGCCCCACCTAAGGTGTGGTCACGGGACCTAGGCCTGGCATTGATACCACCAATATATAAAGGGTCTTGTTAACGATATTTTTGAAGGGATTTTTTTACAAGTTACATGTCTTCAAATTAGCTTAATTTTTGTAAGCATAATATTATCATTATTTATAAGATGTCCACAAAAAATCAGCTCAATCAGAGATATATAACCCTCTAAACAAATCACTTTAAATGTCAGCCGTTCATTCATACTATTAAAGTCTAAATTAAGTGTTCTTGGGGGTGCTAGAGGACTCCAATTGAGCTGATTTTTTTAGATATGATTCAAATAGTATAAATAACATACATATCAAAAAATCAGCCCATTTGTACAACATTAAGAAACTAAACAAAACACAAAACTAAAAAGCTTAACAAAATCCATATATAAAAGTTGTGCCGATGTACATATAGCCTGTGGGTTCTACTGCCATGTTGAAAACCTCTTCAAAAAATTTTTGGGATGGGAAAGATGGTGGGTCCCATAATATGAGCCTAAAAGTCATTTATGATGTTATTAAACTCTTGAGCGTATGTTTGAAAGATGGGAATGAAAAAATATATGGTATACATACATGGTATACGTTAGGAATGCGTCTTTTTAGATTAATGAAAATATTTACAATAAAGCTTTTTGGCCCATCCATCTTACAAAACAAATGCCAGATACTTAGGGGGCAGGATAGGACCTACCACTTTTCCTCTTCCAAAAGTGTTTTGAGGGGGTTTCCAACTTATGTAGCAGTGGGATCCACTATGCCACATAAGCATTTGGCATTTGTTTTGTAATATGGTCGGGCTAAATAGCAGCACTGAAATATTTATGTTGTGCCAGCAAATGTGGCAAAGTGGAGTTGACGCCATGACATCAGAAAGGACGCCTAAAAATACTTTTGGAGGAAAAGTATGGGTGCATCCCACATTACCACGTCGAGCACTCCGACGGTTCAAGAAGCATGTTTCATACACTAAAATACTAGTTAGTTTTGTTTGAGTAATATTGCATGTGCAATCTTTCTGGACTATATTAGTTGATTACGCGATGTCTCAGTTGATATGTACATGTCATGTCATTTTTCACATGATTAGGAAAATGTGATGTCTCAGCTAATATGTATATGCCATGTCATTTTCAGCAAGATCAGATAAGCTCAATGCGATTTTGTTCATATTGTATATTAAGGATAATGCTATACTTATAGCAGAATTCTACAGAAAAACCTACAAAATTGAAATCTGACGGTAGTGTGTATTCACATAGTCTCGTGATTTAAGTCAAATCCAAAATTGTTCCTTTCTGTAGATTATTCTGTTGGTTTTTCGGTAACCCTAGTACAACCGGTATATTATAACGGCTAAACGTACAATCTTAGCCGTTAAGATTGTGCAATTATATCGCATGATGCTCAAAATTCTATGTTATTTTATTGGAAAAATGCAACAATAAAAATTCCATCCAAAATGCTTGCCTAATTGACATGGCAGAATTAGAGTAGCAAATTTAAGAGTTTTGTTTGAATGTGTTTTCAGTAGACCTGGCAATGGGTTAGGGTTAGGGTCGACTCTAGGCAGGTTGGCGGGTTATTGGGTAAAGATTGGTCAACCCTAACCCTAACTCGTTTATTAAACGAGCCAGTTTTTCAAATCCTAACCCTGACTTGGTTAACATTTTTCTATATAAAACAAGAAAACGGGTTAGGATCGACCCTAACCCTAACGAGATTTTTGAGTAACGGGTCAAAAATGCTTAACCCTAATCCTAACTTGTTTAGTAACAAGTCGAGTTAGGGTAGGGTTTGGCGGGTCCGGTTAGGGTAGGTGTTGAGTGCATAATTATTACATATTTATCCCTCAATTTATATTAGCTAGTATTTAATTGTATATTATTTTTAATGATTTTTATGTTTTTGTAGATAAATAGAATTCAAATGCTTCAATTGTAAAATTTGGTTCAATTAGCCAAATTTATTAAAAGCACCCCACAAATCTATCAGAGGCACCATGATAGTACGTGCAAATGGCACATGATGACCAAGTCAATTCAGTCAAAGGCAGTCAAAATTGGTCAAAGATTGGAGTTTAATCACTAATGAAACAAAGAAGGCAAAAATGATCTTAATGACATCATCATGATGTCAAACCACATAAGCCTTACAAATCATCCAATACCAAATTAATTATCAA
>MVGT01003406.1:54923-81864 GCA_002174775.1 Macleaya cordata | reverse complement strand
ATTTTGTGTTAAAGTGCTTAATCTTTCTTTATCTTCTACTTGTGTTCTACAATCTTTATTTTTCACCGTTGGATTTGATAGATCATGCTTGGATTGACACCCTTGATGGTTTATGCTTATCATAGAGATTAATAAATATTGTAGAACTAATTATTAGATAAAGATTAGAAATTTCGAATTTTATTTTGTGCTCAATATTTTTATCATCCAAATTAATAAATAAAGTCTTTTGTTAATTCGAGTTTGGACAATTTAATGGAATGGATTTAGTTAATTTATCATTTGTTATGGTGGATTCAAATACCCTAGTTTCTCTAAATCTGTGAAGTTTTTACTTAATTAATTTACTTGTTCTAAATCATCCAAAAATTCTAATTTATTTCAATCTTAATTAAGTTAATTTTACTTATTCCTTAATCCTTGTGGATCGACCCGTATTTGCCGTTGTCTCAATAGACAACCGTGCGATTGTGGTATAAATATTATTGAGTGATAAAATCATGGTATACCTTTCTTGCCTAGCCAATTTTTTTTTTTTCCTAAAAGAAACACAATTAGCACTCCATTCTGCCTAATATCCGGCACATAAAGACAATCCTTTAATAATAATGTATTATTCTCACTACCATAATAACTAGAAAGAAGTCAAACGTGTCCAACAGCAACGACTGCAACTCTTACTTTCGTTCCAAGGCTTAGGCATATTTCCCCATCATTTAGCTGTCTGGTTATCTGGAACCCCTGCAAGGAATTGCAGATATGATTAGTGGCTCCAGAATNCCTTAATTAAATTAATTTTACTTATTCCTTAATCCGTGTGGATCGACCCGTATTTGCCGTTGTCTCAATTGACAATCGTGCGATTGTGGTATAAATATTATTGAGTGATAAAATCACGACCAATCAATTGGCGCCGTTGCCGGGGATTAACGGTAATATATATTTTTAATTTTATTTAGGTGATTTTAGTTTAGATCATTTTTTTTCTGTTTCAAAAAAAAAAATTATTCACGTTGTTCATTGGTACTATTTTTTCCAGTATATAATAATAATTTTACTTAAAAAAAAAAGGAAAAAAGATTAAAAATTTTTTTGATACATTCAACTGAAGGTATTGAAATACGATTCATCGATAAAAAAAAATAGTATTGGTTTTTTTTTATGATGTTTAGTTAGTTTTAAAAAAAAACGGTACTGTTTCTATCTTTGTAATTTTTTATATTTTAGCTATTTAATTAAAAAAAAAGTAAAAAAAAAACCAGTACTCGTTGTATGGGATTCGATGACATCATCGTGATGTCACTGATTTAAACAAAAAAAAAATCGGTACTGTTAATATAGGTGTAGTGTTTTTCTTTTTATTTTGTAATTTAATTAAAAAAGAAACTAAAAAAAATTCTTATTTATTTTTTTTTGTACAATTGTAGATACCTAGGTAATGATGGGTGATCCTTGTGTTTTTTGTTCTTTAAAAAAAATATTTGAATTTATTTATTAGGGTACTTTTTACCATACCTATGTAGGTGGTCCCTTCTATTTTTATTTATTTTTATTTTTAAAAATTTTTGTGTACTACTTTAAAAATAAAAATAAAAAAAATTTTAATCTTTTTTATCGTACCCATCAGAACTTGTATTCGATGACATCGNAGGAAGAAGGGAGAAGTGATTTATGTAAAGGGTGTTTCAATGTTGTTCTAACTCTCCACTAGGGTTGAGATGAAGCCTAATTTGTTGTAAGTTAATTTGAATCTATTTCATGTCCATTTTGTGTTAAAGTGCTTAATCTTTCTTTATCTTCTACTTGTGTTCTACAATCTTTATTTTTCACCGTTGGATTTGATAGATCATGCTTGGATTGACACCCTTGATGGTTTATGCTTATCATAGAGATTAATAAATATTGTAGAACTAATTATTAGATAAAGATTAGAAATTTCGAATTTTATTTTCTGCTCAATATTTTTATCATCTAAATTAATAAATAAAGTCTTTTGTTAATTCGAGTTTGGACAATTTAATGGAATGGATTTAGTTAATTTATCATTTGTTATGGTGGATTCAAATATCCTAGTTTCTCTAAATCTGTGAAGTTTTTACTTAATTAATTTACTTGTTCTAAATCATCCAAAAATTCTAATTTATTTCAATCTTAATTAAATTAATTTTACTTATTCCTTAATCCTTGTGGATCGACCCGTATTTGCCGTTGTCTCAATAGACAACCGTGCGATTGTGGTATAAATATTATTGAGTGATTAAAATCATGACCAATCAGTAGGGTTGGCAGGTCACGGGTCGGTTTGCCAGGTCTAATTTTCAATCGGCCAATCATTACTAATTTTCTTAGAATGTACATATCAACTGTCCCAGTCATGTGTGATTGCAAATATTCGATAAAAATATTGAACGAGTTACAGCACTAGGTGAAAAATTGGACCCGAAGAAAATACCTTTCAATTGATAATCTTCAGCTAATTTTTAACCTTGAGATTCAATTTCGAAACATTTTCCACAAGTGGTTTTAATCCAAATATTACATTAATATGCTTTGGATTCCTATTAACATTTTCCAAACAGCGTAAATAATTNTTGATCAGGGTTCCCCATTATGGATTGCCACCTTAGGAAACAATTTCATGAATTCTGGTAGTAATAATCTTCATTCATCAATACTAGTTTCTAATATACAACAAGCTAGGCCTCATTATCCTAGTTTTCTCGGTAACATATCATAATTAAGTATGTTCAAAGAGTATTATTTACTCATGTTTTTAGGAGGCGCGGCGTTGTTCTTGACGATCCAACCATAGATCTTGCATAGGCAACGGGCAATGCCACTATCTTCTTGGCTTTACTAACATACGCTCTCTTAGTGAAGTTGTTGTAATCATTAGCTTCGATCTCGTCCAGTATTTGGCGGTACAGTAACAAAGATGCCCAAACCTGCAACAAACCAAACCCAAAAAATCAATCTTGATATCATGTAAACCAGCAAATTAATGCAGTTCAACTATGTTTTTTAAGATTTGAGATCTGAAGTGTAAATAGACTTCAATCTTTAATGCCCCATTTATCACTAGAGGTTTTTTAGAGGAAAACCAAACTTAAGTGCTGAATTTATGTTCTCTATCAGGGCATTACACCGTGCACAAAAATAGCGCATTTTGAACACTGTAAATTTGATACCGGGAGCGGCCAACTCTTTAAGTCTTAACTAATTCAGCCAAACCAGACTTTTATTTTGTTTTATTTTGTTCTTTTTTTGTTTCAGTGTACTAGTATGTTTAGAGATTCTTTATTTCTTACCGGCCATCTACTAGCTGAACTGAGCTGTGTTACTCCTTTCTCTGCTTCGTCGAAGAACATCCTTGCCCTCTTAATTTGTTTTTTCATGAAATTTCTCCACTTATCTGTCACCCTTCCTGCAAATATGTCCTCGTCGGAGAGCCCTGCCTGCATCAGCTCATCCTGTGGTAGATAAACCCTTCCTCTTCTCGCACTGAATGAAAAGAAGCATATCAGAAGCAAAGAAATAGCTTGAAAACTATATACTCTTTTAGATGGTCAAGGGCCTTATAACAGAAAATCTTCACTAGTTCTCAGATCAAATTGAAATCCAAAGAAGAAATATATTCCAAGGTCTACAATTTACACTTCATAGTTTTTGGTCATTGGACGTTTCCTGCAGAAATCATTTTCATTTGAAACCCAAATCTTAATAGATCTAATAGTTGGAAGTTTATAAACTTATGTAAAGCAAATCTGTTGCCCGATATTTTGTTAGAAAACTAGAGGACTAATATTGTTTAACCTCTTCGATGATTCAGATGAAACACTCTAAGATGGAAATGCTATGGCTGCACGGTACTTACTCTTCTCCAACATCCCTGAGTATGTTGGTTAGTTGATTCGCGATTCCTAATGCCAATGCAGAACTATAGACACTCTCCGTCGTTGCCTGAGATTCTGGATCAATACCCATCACTGGAACGCTCATTAACCCAACAGTTCCTGCTACGTAGTAACAGTAAAGATAGAGTTCATCGAAGTTCTTGTATCTCGACTTCTTAAGGTCCAGTCTCATTCCTTCGATCATGTCTTTGAATGGCTGCATAAGGACAGATTGAGATCTTGGATTAAAAGTTTATCGACACCACTAAAAGTGTGAAAGGTACTTCTAGATTTCATAAAAGACGGGACTTTGATGGTTAGAAAAGCCAAGTAACTTGGCATCAAACTCTTATACCTGAATGTCGACAGGAAATTTTGCAACGGTATCAGATAAAGCTGCATCAAGCATATCGTATGGACGACCTGCAAAAAGATCCTCCAATCTTGATTCCCACCTGTCTAAAGCCGTAGGTGTTATGTGTGAAGCATTAGGCCCATCAACAAGCTCATCTGTTCTCCTGCACCACACTGCAGAAATAAGAAGCTTGTGAGACCAAGGAGACTAAGGTTTAGAATCTCGTTTAGAGTGAATATCTCTGTCACTTAGAAAACCAAGACATTCCAACTAAAACATTATATGAACAGTACTGATACATACCGATGCAAAGCAACACAAAGGGAAACAAACTGTTTGTCAGCCTTTGTGTCCTCTCACTACTAAAACCAAAAGGAAACATTTGGAAGTTTGACCATGAAAAACACAACTTGCAGTTTTACTCTATCTTGGACGCACGAGTAAAACTCAGAGGGCTCAAAAGCATACACCAGCCTGCTGAGATACCGAATCACAACCACGAGGTTATGGGTTTTATCCCTGCTACATGTGAACGTAACCATTAATTAAGGGAAAATAGACTACATTTTTTTTTTCCTTTTTCCTGGTTTTTGGTATTGAAAGTATAGCAAACCATGACTTTCTTTTTTAAAATTCAAACTGTTCTCAATTATTTGTTTTTCTTGTATGATTGGTTGGTTAGATTCAATCAATCTAAATAATTGAATTTATGGGTTTTGGAAAAAAAAGTCCCTGTAAAAAAAGTCATTATGATTTTAGTCCTTGTTTTATAAATTTAGTCCCTACTTTTATGACTTTTATGTCCAAAAGTAGGGACTAAATTTATAAAACAAGGACTAAAATCATAATGCCTTTTTTTTCAGGGACTTTTTTCACATTTTCCATTGAATATTGAATTTATCAGTAGGACTTGTTGTGAAGGGGCTCTTTCATACCTGCGTCAGGACCAGTTATACTTTACTTACAGACAAAATACTGAGACCCTAAATAATTAAATTAATGATGTATGACTTCACATACAACTGATAAGTGAATTCAAGTCTCTATCCCCAAAATACATGTTCATCCCCATGGTACATAGACTGTAGCAGTTATGTGCCTCAGATAGCCCACATTAGCCAAGTGTGGGATTCGTGGTGGTATATTAGCTTTTAACACCCTTCCCTTGAAAACAGGTTTTCAGGCGCAAGTTCTACCCTTGGGTTCATATCAGTAGTGAGATAAAGAGTTAAGACTTAAGACAGGATCTCTTCGTTTAAGACAGGATCTTTTGGCTCCACTAATGCAGTTATATCAGTTAGGTTTAAATATGCTTATTGACGACATAGGATCTGATGCCTAAAAACAAAACATTGATAATACAAAGTTGAAAAATATTTGTTTTTGGTTCTACCTAGAACTCTTAAGTGGGTTTAATTTGTAATCCATGTGAATCAGGCAAAAAGATTAGCATATTTTATTGGTAATTAAGTTAGGTATCATGATGACATGTTTGATTATTGTTTTAATATATTTTCTGTGTTATTGGGAATTAGAATGTCGACAATACTAACTTATTAAATACCTTATCTAGCAGTTGGGTTTGCCGACTATGAAAAAATTTAAGAAAGGTCTCCAATTACTATTACAAATAGAATATAAATATAATTAAGGACCTACTTTATAACATGTTTTGAAGCTTAATTTTATCAGTATCATGTGTTGAAACAATAAAATAATGAGTGTATCAATCTTAATTTAAGCTAATACTATTTTTAAACAGAGGATTTATCTAATAAAGTATCATTGATTGAGTAGGTCAAAACCAGTCCTCCATGTTATTTTACCCTGAGTCATATACTGCTCTCTTCCCCTAACGTGTATGAGATAATCAACTTTGGATCTAAAATAATCTTAAACACACTTTCAAGTTGAAACAACTTAACATTCACTGTGATGGATAAGTCATCCAATCTTTTCCAATCCACAAACTGTTGCAGATTTTGGACTTTCCCTATTTCTCATTCACTTGAGTATAAAAAGTTGTGTCCACACTTTCTTAATCCTGTATTCTTGATGTTTCTAACTAACATTGATTTAAGGTTTCAAAGAACATATCAAAGAAAAATTCGAAGTACAGGGCTAATTTACCCCACTAAACATCTCAAAATTCACCAAAATCAGATTATAATTCCACTAATACTAGTTTAAAGCTATGATATCCCAACAATAGGTTCAAGGTTCTAAAGAACATCTATATTCTAACAAGAAATCCAAGTACAGGTTGCAAAAGCTCACCATAGATTGCCCAAATCGCTTTTCGCCTCTCAGGTGTCATGAGTAATGTACCTGAAATATAAATGTGAGCCACAAAATTTAAGTTAATACCATAAAAAGGGAATCTTAAAATTAATTGATACTAATTACAGAGTTGACAAGAGAAGGCTAACCTAAGTAAAATGTCTTGGCATATTCAGCACAGACTTCTCTACACCTATCATAAGCTTCATTCATTAAACTAAGGGTCCCCGGAACTACGATATCTGGTTTTACATCAATTTGCCCGGTAGATCTCAATTGCTCCTTCACTAAAGCTGCTTGTTTAAGCACCACATCATAAACCCTTTGTTCTGAAGAAATCGCAATTTCTCCGGCCGGATTTGCAATCAAACTCGATAAAACGGGGAAATTCCCGGCATTATTTGACCCACTCAAGCAAGAATACTTCAAATCTGAATTTAAAGAGAAAGAACTCCATCTTGATTTCTTCTTCCCTTTAATTCTCCCATCAAAACTTGAACTCAGAGCTCTAATGGAGCTTGAGTTATCAGGTAATCCATAAGAAAGGAAATTTGAGATCTCTGCGTTGGGAGACACAATATATAACAAAGCACAAGACATCTTCAATCTCTAATGCTCTGTTTAACTCTCTTTCAATAAATTCTAACTCGCATTCGAGAATCAGAGACTATTAAAACTCTTAATCAAATCCACAGAATCACTTTAATGAAAGGTAAATTAAATCACAGCCCAACTTCAATAAAGAACTAAAGAACTCAACATTCCAATGAAAGGTTCCAAGAACAAACAACCCCACAACTCCTCTAAACAAGCCTTCTGTAAGTTTTTTGAGTAACAACTGATGAAATCCACAGAAACCCTTCAATGAAAGATGAATTAAACCAAAACCCAACCTCAAAAAAGAGCTAATAACTCAAGAACTGAACATTCAAATGAAAGTTTCCCAGAACAAATAAACAAACCCACAACTCCTCTACACAAACCTTCTGTAAGTCAGTTTGAGCAACCACTGATCAAATCCACAGAAACCTATAACGAAAGTTGAATTACCTCACAACCCAACTTCAAAAAAGAGCTTAAGAACACTCAGAAACCCAGTATTCAAATCAAAGTTAACAAAGAACAAACCCACAACACCTATAAACAGACTTTCAGTACAAGTCTTTGAGCAACAGACCACACTGTTTTTTTTCTCTCTTTCTCTCTCTGAGGCTTTCTATCAAACAACATAGACAAACTACCAAGAACCTTTATAAATTTTCCAACTTCTCCACTAATTCAGCAGTCTCACAATTTCTGTTATCTTTTTGTGCCCCACCTCCCACTTGTTCACTGTTGTCTTTTTTTTGGGTCTCAACTGAAATAATTTTGTAATCCTAAGATGGAGGCTCCATGAAATCTAAGAAAAGTGACACGTGGAATTGCTGACCAATGAGATGGAAGATAAGGTTATCAGCTTAAGTCTATGGAGTTTCCATGGCTAAAAAGTGTAAACTGTAATCGTGGCAAAATTTAAATGAACGATGGGCAGTAAAGCAAGCAGGATCAAAAAGGTATTTCAGAATCCGGATCTTCTTAAAAAGGTCCAACATTAGGGTTTTGGTTAGTTTACCCAACTCCCACTTTCTCTTTTATGTGCCACGTGTTGTCATACTAGGATACAAATTTGGTGTCAATAAAAGGTCCATTATGCTCTTTCGGTTCCACTAAAACAGTAAAACCCCACCAACAACGTCAACCAGTCGACGGAGTGTATTAAATAGAGCTGCACATGGTGCCGTTTTAAATCCGGTCCAGACCGAAAAAAATACCGATAAATCGTAAAACCAAAAAATTCAAAACCCAAAAAATCGAAAAACCGCAAAAACTGATATTTATGGTCTAGTTTTGATTTATATTTTAAAAACCGAAACCGTACCAAAAACACCGAACCGAACCGAAAGACCAAACCCAAAAAATCAGAAAAAAACCCGCACATATACCTATATAGTATACACATGCATTATTATGTATAAATATGCATGCTAACTTATGAAAATATGAATTAAGGAGCCTAGCTCTTAATATAATCACAATTTCATAAGTCAATGTATCTATGTCAATTTGTATCCAATATGAGGCAATATATATGTGTGATGTGTGTTCTCAAATTTATACATATTTATTAATTTAAAATTACCACTATATTGCTATGGAAAATATGTCGGGATCCATATAGAAATATCTAAGATATGCAGATGAACTCTTCACAGACTTCACCATGTATCTTCATAAAAAAATAAAAATAAATCATATTCGGGGACGAGCTATCTTGCACGTTGTTGAGGAGTGTGCCCCACAAAAAAAAATTTAAACTTCAACATCTAATATCTATGAGGAAATTGAGTGCCCCACCAATTATTAAGATTTTAGTATATTATGCTTTAGTTTTTTGTAAAATTAGAATTTGACCAACTTATTTCTTAACACGTACCCCACAAGCTTTTAGGCACACCAAAGAAATTTGTTGTGCTTTGTGGTTTTCTCCTTAAAAACATTTATGACTTCATCCCTAATCATATCGTACCAAAATTTTTAACCCTGTCAAAATTTAATTTAAATGTAATAATTAAAATGGATAGACTATAAATTACCTTATAATTATTTTTGATTGATATGATTTTTAGTAAGGATGATCTTCTCATATTAAATTTAATAATTTTCACAAAAAAAGAGAGAGAATTAATAAGTACTTAAGATGGTTGAACACTTTGACATTTTTTTTCATATTTTAAATTTAAATAAATATTTAGATATTATCAATTTTTTATTTTTTAAATTTGAACAAACTTTAGTTTTTTATAATGCAAGTGCTCTAATTATGTCATGTTTTAGTTTAAGTTTAAATGATCAATTGATAAATGTCATATGTTAATTTTTTTTTAATCTAGTTAAACTTTAGTTTTGAATGATTTATCCGTTAAAAAACCGAAAACCCCTAAAAAAATTCGAAATTTGAAAAAAACTGAAAAATCCAAAAAATCCAAAAAACTGATGGTGAGATTTTGGTTCTAAAAAACAAAAAAAATATCATGGTCTAGTATGGTTTTGGTCCTTCTAAATTAATTAATAGTTTGGCTATTGATTTGACAAAAAACTCAACCAAACCGAACCGTGTGCAGCCTAATATTAAACATTAAATAAAAAAATGAACAATTCGAATATTATTTAAAACCGTCAGTTTTCTGTAAGCAACGTTTAAAGTGTGATCATTAGTCAAGGCGCCTTATCCTTTTAAGTATTGAATTTGGATTAATTTTTTTAATTGATTAATTGTATATGGATCTTATTTTCAACACAAAAATCGTGCACAGTATTATAATATGTGAGCACATGAGCCTTTGGCTCAATAGTTGTGCATCCCTCCTATAAATCTTTCGAGTAGTGGGAGATCTTAGGATCAAAACTTCTTGGTCGTGGTATTGCCGTTAAGTTTGTCCCATGTAATCTGATAATAAATATAGGTACGTTATTATTGGCGGTTTCTCTATGCCCGTTGGTGGGTGCCTTTCCTGCGTTCGTTGGTGACGATGTTCTTGGCAGTTTCTCTGCGCTTCTCACACGCCCAATGCTTGTATCTATGCCACAATGTAACCTGGGCAATAGTCCCATCCAAAAAAAATGTGAAAATATTTTGTTACAAGTAAAGAAGTCAAGTAAAAAAATGCCATAGATTTAAGAGCTAGGTAGCGGGACACGAATGTGGGACACAGACACGACACGATAATGATATGGTGACACGCCAAACCTTAAAAAAATAAGACATAGATACGACATATATATGTATTTAACAACTAATAAATGACATAATAAAAAAATTTGTTGTAGAGTTGGTGTATCAATACTGATGAGACAGTATAAAAATTACAAGAATGATTTATCTTTAATTGTACTATAGTGCTTCAAATTTGATGTTCAAAAGGAATTAAAATGCAAAATTAAGCCATGTGGCGTGTTCTGACCTGTCTATGACGTGTCCACAACCTGTCCGTCGTGTGTCAAAGACATATGTCATATGAGACACACATGTACTGTGTCAGACACATATCCCACGCACAGGGGCGGAGCTACATGTCAATTCGGTGGGGCACGTGCCCCACCCAGAGTTTTGAAAAATCTAAAGTATTAGATCTGTTTCTATCCAAAAGTGCTCCACCCTTTCTAACAATAAAATATATTATATGTTGTCATTTTCTTACTACTTGGCAAGTTATAATTCGTTTTAGAAATTGTAGACTCCACTTTACTTTTTGGGTCAGCTGAAATTAGGTCAATCCCTCCTTATTTTATATGTTTCATCTTTTTTTACAACTGTTTTACAAGTATTTCTCTTTTGCCTTATTTATAGTGGACTCCACTTTTAATCTTTTGAGTTATTCACTTATTTGAAACACTTTTTATTCTTTTTTACACGGTTTTTTTTTCAACGAGCTTTTCATCTTCCTTCAACTCTTTTGACTCTTGTGTTTCAAAAAAAAACCCTAGAAAGCTAAGAAAAAAATTGGAGCTATTCTTATACATCAAAATAAAATTGAGATTGAGAATCAACTATCAAGTAAGATTCATCTTCAATTTTTGTTGTAAATTCTTCTTATTAATTCTTAATTTTTTTTTCTTTTTTAGTTTTGTCATTTATTTGTGTTTTAGGTGAAGTGCATATATTATATTATTATAAACAAGTAACATATCTTTGCTTTTAGTATTTTTGATCTTCTATTTTTCTTTTCAATCTCATAGAGATGGAATAATGGTAGTTTGATTGTTGTCATAGTGAAATTTTAAAACTTTTATTTGTCGATAATTATTATTTTAATTATTTATTATATTAGGCAGGAGAAAAGAGTAGAAAAATTTGTTAGTAGATTGTGGCTTAGAAACCATGATTTTTTTATTTAAAAGTTCTTTAAGTGCCCCACCCAAAAAAATTTATGGCTCCGCCACTGCCCACGCATGTCTATGTCCGTGTCCGACACGGACACTCCACTCAAATTGAAGTGCTAGTGCTTCTTAGTTTAAGAGTGAAAGTTATATTTTTTTAGTTTTCTAAATTGTGGGTGAAGAATATATAATATTTTCACGTCGATCATGCATCGTACCACCACCGCTACCATCCCTATAGTTTACTATTGCGTTAATTTAGCTTACCCTTAAAAATAATGGTGTTTTGAATATTTAACTTATCCCTTCAAACTCATGGGTTTTGTCTTTTTGTCGTCCGAAGGCGTTCGTGCATTTTACACAATAATATTTGAGACCAAAATACCCATCACTTATTACACACGTAACTCACTTAAGGATCTTTCATGACCTCTATCTTTTAAGCTTAATCCAATGGTCATGACCTAAAAACCTAATACCAAAATTACCCCCAAATCAAAATCACCATATTCGTTCAAGGTTCGTTAATATGACTTATTGGGATTGGGTGATAGAGAAGATAGTGATATGAAATATGAGAGATAAGCGAACAAGGAGAGGGAATGAAAGGGCGATGGAACCGCTAGAATGGTCAATGGAAAACATCAAAACCCATTTAGCATTATTTGATTGAGAAAATGGTAAATATAGAAGATGGGACATAATGATTCGCATTTCCGCCAGAAGCAGTAGCAGCAACTCCTCTGATTACTGATCACATAATGAGACATCAACACCATTATATTGTTGATTTGATGTAACAAATAACTAAAAGAGTCAAAGAAAGAGGAAGAAAGAAAAAGGAGAGAGTGAGAGAGATTGGTTGACTGTTTGATTTAGGAATTTCACATTAGGGGTTTGGGGATTTAGGGTTAAGTTTTTCATTTGAAATGCAAAAGGTTAAGTAGGGTGTGTTATTGGCATATTTTGGGCATCGTGATGGAGAGTTAGAGGTGTCTTTTTATTTTTCTCTCCTTTCCTTCTTTCTCTTCTATGTTCCCTTAGTCCACTAACCGAAAGATCATTGGAGATCCATGGACTTTTGGTGGTGCTAATTACAACGTTATGTCTTCAGAATTCTGGCAAATCGCACAATGTTGTTAATTTCATCGAATTAGGATTCTGTTCAAGTAAAAATCCTCATTTTGTTAAGAAAAAATTTAATTTTTATATAACCAATTATTGAAAACTCCTGGAATTTCAGGTTTCATGAAGTTAGTTAGGGCTTGGGTAAGATAAAAAATGCCCAATTTGTTAATCATTTAGGCTAGGTTTCATATTTTCTCTTTATAATTTTAGCCATGATTGCCAATGTTGATGAAAAAGAAGAAGAAAAAGAAGAAGAAGATCAAGGCTATGAGCTTAATATCAACCATCTGATCTGAAGTTATAAGATGGACCGTAGGATTAATCTCATACAGTATAGTAGGTTAAGGACTTATTTAATGCATGTGATGGTCATTTTAGTCATTAATGGAACCGTGTGAGATGCACATACACATCCAGACGGCAAAAGAACGGAAGTGAGTTTGAAGAGGTAAGTTAAATATGAGATCTTTTAGGGGTATGTTCAAATCTCCATTAATTCAAAGGGTAAGCTAAATTAACCCTTTACTATTTTACATATGGGCATATATCCTCATATTTGCCACAAAGATTTGAAATTTTTTTATAGAAGAGATTATTGCCCAAAATACAATAACAAGGCGAAAATACACTATTGACTGTTAGCAATAGATGTGTGAGAAGCGCAGGGACACTGTCAAGATCATACATAGAGTTCCACTACAGAAGAAGAAAAGTCACTAACATTCATGAGTTTACAAAGGTAGCCACCATGGATAAATAAAGGGCTCCAACATATTATATTGGTACAAACTTAATAGCCGACTACAACCACGAAAACATATTGCATAGGTACAAATTTTATAGCGGACCACAACTAAGAAGATTTGAACCCAATACCTCCCAAGTCATGGAAGGGGTATATAACCACTGGGCCAAAGGTCCATGTACTCAAAGACAACAATTATGAAAGCTCTTTGAGTCCATCACTTTAAAAACTATATTAGTTATGCATTAATTAACAATTTCTCTGCATTTATTTTTATGGTACCTTCCTTTTCTTTGTCAGTTGCTGGTGATTGACCTTTCTTCGTTCGTTTGTGAAGATGTTTATGACGATTTATCTGCACTTCTCAAATCCCACCAAGATATATCTACTCATTTGTAATTTTACCAAAAAAAATTAAAAAATAAAAAGACATTTTCATCAACTTTAAAATATGGGCATTACTACAGGGACACCAGATTTTGACATCTAAGATTACATCTGCTTATTTTATTAATTGAAAACCAATCAAAACAGTTGTTGAAAAAATATTATTCCATTTCAGCCCCTCATACCACTTTTAAAAAGAAGATGTAATCTTTTGGTGTCAAATTCTGGTGTTATTCTAGCAAAACTCTTAAAATATAATCTAAACCCACTCTCTAGTTTCTCTCTATTTTCTTCATAGTTCATACTTATTCTTATAGTAAAAGACGATGTGTAAATTGCAAGCACTGTAGATCACTTTCAACTACTATAAAATGCACCTAAACATCAAAATTTGTTCTTGAATTCATTTTCACGTGGGAGCCATGAGCATGTGTCTTTCCTTTGTTTCCCTCACATAAGACCAAAATTCAAAACAAAAGCAAAAAAAAAAAATAATGGATCTTTTCCTCTCAACAGATGGGGCAAAAAAAGAACAAGAAAATTTGAGAAATAATTTTTGGACGGACTGTTTTACAAAATTTATGCTAGACGCTTATGTAGTAGGATAGGACCCACTACTTTTTCTCTCCTAAAAGTATTTTGAGGGGTTTCTAACTTATGTGGCAGAGAGACCGACCATGCCACATAAGGGTCCGACATTTCTTTTGTAAAAAGGTGGGTCCAAAAAAACACTATAGCAAGTGCACAAAGAAGTGGGAGTTGGGTAACTAGTTAGTTGCCCAACTTCAGGATCCGGAAGTCCACTTGCAAATCTGTGTGGGTCCCATTTGGTGCATCTGGATGTTAGTACAGTGAATGTGGGTCGCACAACAGAGTTGGAAATTTGAAGGTAGTGAAAGTGCAGAAGAAAGGAAGGGGGGGCAGAGAAGAAGAGTGAGTGAGGTTTTTGTCTTGAGGTAGGGATAGGTGTCGGGAAGACCACATTCTCTGCTTGTGTCCACACGTTGGATTTAAGGGTCCTGCTGTTTGACACGTACGTTCATTATTTTTGCACTTTTTCCACTGCTGACGATGGCAGCACTTTTTATTCAATAAAAGACCGAGCTGACCTACGTTATAAACACACGCTCTTTCTCTTACTTGACACGTGTACTATGATGGTTTCACCTGTCAAATGTAACACTATAGAACTTTGCCATTTGGCAGATTCTTATTGATCCACCTACGTACATCTAGATCCAACTAAAGTAGGAGAGATTACCAACTAATTTTTTATGAAAACACGTTTCAAGAGGAACATCTTCACTGGATTATGAATTAGAACTAATTTGGTGGACTGATTTTGAATTTTTAAATATATATTTTTATCTAATTTCTTTTGGGAGAGCCCAATTTTTAAAATGACTATTCAATTAAAAAATTGAATTGAATTTGTGACAAAGATCTGACTTGCTGTACAATCCAAATGAATTTTTTTAAAATTACTTGGCTTGAAGGTTCTACACAAGTTAGATTCGGACATGTTATTTCATATGATATGATAGTTGATGCAATTAATCTTAATTGAGCACATTTATTATTATACTAAACACAATATTGGGCTGAAAGCCCTCCTTTTATACCAGTTTCAAGTAGAGGACAAGCAATTTTTGTTTTATATGTCTAATCCCTACTTTTTAACGTTTTATAAGAAAAGGAGTTAATTCCTTCTTTTATTTTAAAACTCTAAAATTTTGGTACCTAAACTACCCTTCTCTTTGCTAACCACGTATATTTCTAACTGTTTTTGCTTGTATTGACTGATGACGTGGCAGAGAGAGAAAATAAGTTTTTTTAAAATTAAAAATGCTATAACTTTTAATCTACAAATTAGATATTTGCCAAATTTATATTTTTGGAAAGCATTTTTCAAGATCTTTAAAATGAGACCAGACAACAATACTAATTTAAAAAAAAAAAAAATCTTCGTAATTAGACTATGAAAACCCATAACTGCTTGTATAATAAAAACGGTTATGCAAACTATAGATTGCATAGTAAAAAACGATGCAAATTATAATTTGCATCAGCTATTTTAAGTAGTTTTGAGCATATGCACTTCTCTAAGTCTCTATGCAACCAGATTGAATAAGAAAAAAGCTAAAAAATTACATTTTAGACAATGCAAACTATAGATTGCATAGTAAAAAACGATGCAAATTGTAATTTGCATCAGCTATTTTAAACACTTTTGAGCATCTACACTTCTTTAAGTCTCTATGCAACTAGATTGAATAAGAAAAAAGTTAAAAAAATTACATTTTAAACAATGCAAACTATAATTTGCATAGTAAAAAACGATGCAAATTGTAATTTGCATCAGCTATTTTAAATACTTTTGAGCATCTACACTTCTCTAAGTCTCTATGCAACTAGATTGAATAAGAAAAAAGTTAAAAAACTTACATTTTAAACAATGCAAACTATAATTTGCATAGTAAAAAACGATGCAAATTGTAATTTGCATCAGCTATTTTAAGTAGTTTTGAGCATATGCACTTCTCTAAGTCTCTATGCAACTAGATTGAATAAGAAAAAAGCTAAAAAGTTACATTTTAAACAATGCAAACTATAATTTGCATAGTAAAAAACGAATTTGCATCAGCTATTTTAAATACTTTTGTTTAAAATTATATTTTAAACAATGCAAACTATAATTTGCATTGTTTTTAAGCTTGGTAAATAGGTTTTTTCTGGTTTTTTTTTTTTGAATTTGGTATTCATGTGTGATCTTGTTTTAAAGATCTTGAAAAATGCTTTCCAACGATATAAATTTTGTTCAAATCCGATTTATATTTTGAAAGTTATGGTCATTTTTATGTTAAAATTCATTAATTGGGATTTGCTAACGTGCACCGTCATTATTCAACAGATGGGTTTTTCGTCTTTTTACATCGCGCTAACGTGTGCCGAGGACTGTCCTTACATGAAAAAAAAGCATGTCCTCTACTTCAATTTTTTTCCCATGCAAGGGCATCCTACTCATTTTCCGTAAACTAAATGTCATCTTATTCGGCACCTCTCGGGAGCCGACCGAAGTCGATTAATAGCATTGCTCATGCTATAATTAATGTTAATATTGTTGTTAGAAATTATGGTCTGTATAAGTATAACGTTATATAAAGAATATTGTACATTCATTGCATTTATTGAAATTCCGTATAAAAATGGCCTAATTCCAAAGTCCAAATTGACTTGGCTCCTTGGCAAGGACTAAAAGGAGACGTATTGATGCATGTCTAAAAATTGAAGCCTGCGAAAGTGAAAGAAAGATGCGTTTGTGTGGGAGTTAGACCTCCAACAAGGGCATTCAATTCATTATATATGGATCTATAAATATTGAGACCCAAATTAATTGAAAATAACGATGGAAAAGCGAGATGATAATTGACAAGTGATGATGACTCCATTTGAACATTTTTGCGGCTTACAAGTGATGAGTTTACGTGGATCTTTAAAAATTGTCCATTTTCCTTTGGGTTAGGAATTAGGAATGAGAATCTTAGGATGCCTAATTTTGATGAAGGGTACTTTTGACAAAGAATCTGTTGATAAATGAGCTAAGTCAAAGGATTAGTTCCTAAAGTAAAAAAAAAATGGGGGAAGGATATTTGACCCGGTCTTAAAAAACTCATATTAAACTCCTGCATATTTAGAGCCTACATGGAATAATCTAATTTTTTATGAGGATGTTCATCTCATCATAAAGTTCATCGTCACAAAAAATCAATCAATTCTAAATTTTTTACCCCACCAAAAATTAGTTTGAAATCAATAGTAAAAATTATGTTCATCTTATTTCAACGTCATACATTCAATTGAAGAGAGAGAAAGCCTTGTTAGAGTTTAAAAGTAGTAAGTTTTAAAAAGCGATGTCGATTCTTCCTTTCGACAATCCATGGTAAAGAAAAAAAATTCCCCCTCCGTATGTATGTATATGTGCGCGCCTAAGTTTATAATAGTAGTTTTCGATACAAAAGCAAACGCACTTTTGTGGGTGAACATCCTGTGGTTATACACTATGGGGCATGTAATCCCAAGCATGTGAAATTGGGACTCTTTTTATGGTTTACATATTAAAATTTTCTCTTGTTGTATGGTAAACACGAGAGGTGAAATTGAGAATCTTGTTTTTGCCATTTTAATAGACCACGTTTTTAAAAACCGTGGTTAAAAACTGACAAACTGTGGTTTATGAGCATGTGGTAAAAGTAAAAAATTAAATGTTAGTTTAAAAAGTGGTCTAAGTAAAGTATTACTTAAACCACAGTTTAGGCAAAACTGTGTTTAGTTTGACTTAACCACAATTTTCTAACAAACTGTGGTCTAAAGTGCTTTAGTTATGTAATTTTGCTTGTGAGCATTTTGGTACTTCTAGAATTCAACTCTGAAACTGTATATTCAAAATAAATATAAATAAGACTTGACATTCAAACTTTGTTTACATAGTATAACAACTGTACTACCTTCCAATAAGACTAAAACACAGGTACAAGTTAAAATCTGTGAAGTATCCTGTATTACAAGGACACCAAGTGCGAAACTACCACAAAATTCAGGAGACACAGACCAAGCTCTGAAAGCTGCAAGGCTCGCAGTACCCGCAATGCATTCCCTACAAGTTGTTGGAGCCAATAACTCAAATCCCTCAGTCTTGCGGTCAACTAATCTGTGAAGAGAGAAACAGATAAAGAAATGAATAATCTCACATCAACTGGCAGTAACAAAGATTAAGAAGTTGAATGAAAACCTTGGTTCTTACATAAGTTGGCAGGAGAATATAAGAAAAAGAAATAAAATTTTGGGTCAATTAAAAAGAAGAAATAAGAACTACAACTAGAACTAGAACTTAATTCTAACATATAAACAAGAGGCAGGATCTGTTGCCTAATCTAAAAATGCCCAATCGTTTCCCAATCTACTGTAGGGCCTACATAAAGATGACGGCTGATTTTCGGTAAGGATGTTTTCCACACCATGTAGATCATCTTCACCGAAAATTAGCCCGTTCTAAAGCTTCCAATCCCATCAAAAAATGATTGCAAACTAACGGTTTTTCAAAGCATTCAATTTACCGTTGTTTTGTAACCAACTTTTTCTGGGCTTAAAAGTTTTAGAATGATGTGATTTTCAGTGAGGATGATTTAAATAGTGAGGAGAAATCCAAACCAAAAATTAGTCTTTGGGTCATCTCCATGTGCCCACCGCAAACATTATGGGCATTTTCAGATTGGGCAACGGATCATGCCTCGTTAGACAAAACTAGAGAATAAAATTATTGAACATAAAGCACAGGAACAAATTGACTTCTACCATCCATATTTTCCATTGTTACATGGGTACAGCAAAGAGTACAGAGGTAGGTCAGTGAAAAGTATCGCACAAAATTGAAATGTTAAGAAAGGGTATAAGTATAACATCCATTTCAAGTGTCCAGTTAGCAGAGTTCTTTGCTCCAAAAGATCTGAGGATTTTTCCTCACTATATTTGAATTTCTTCTTCAATTTCATGAACAAATACTAAACTAAAGTTCCATGGCAGCCTTTAAAATGGAGTTAATACCAAAGAGATGGTTAGACTGCAACTAATATACATGGTTTTTCCATAATCACCCAAGCAAAACTTTCCATTTGGGAATCTGCGAGTCCTCTGAACTATTATTTCTTAACTGTTACGATGAAAAACACATTTACGAGTCATTCTCCAGTATAGCAACAAAAATATCAAATTCACAAATAGATTATTGTACACATACTAGTTTAAAATGAAAAGTGAACAGAGCCCATTCGGGAATCTGCAAGTCCTCTGAACTAGTATTTCTTAACTGTTACTATGAAAAACAACATTTACGAGTCATTCTAGTAAAGCGACAAAAATATCAAATTCACAAATAGATTCTTGTACACATACTAGTTTAAAATGAAAAGTGAACAGAGCCCATTTATACAAGAAAGAAACTGAATACTTGGTAAGGAAGAAACAGAGCACTTACTAGGAATTACACAAAAGCAGGACTATCAAAAACCCCTCAGCTGTGGTTTTGCAGCCCCTACTGCTGTCTTATGCAGAGTCCTTGTCGATGTATCCTCTGCTTTCACTACCATTCAGCCATTGCTGCAACCAGAGTTTTGCAGTCAAAATTTCTTACGGCTTTATGTCACCAATTAACACTGCCACTCTTCTAAACAACAACAACAGAGATTCAAACTGACCCACTCTGTGATCTGACCCACTCATTTGTAGTTTGTATCTAAAATCCTCTCATATGTGGCTGGTTGTCTATATTGATTAATTGGCTTCTAACCACCATTTCTCCTCCTAGTCGTACTTTTCCATACATGCAAGGGAGCCTGACAAAAGAGTGATATCTGTTTTCCTTAACTTTTTTGCTCGCAAAGCTGAGATTTCATTCATGGTTATGAAATGAATTCCGGGATCTCAAATTATGTGCTTGTTACTGGTCCTTTTTCATGCTTTATTAACTGTTGATTTTGGGTTCTGCGTTAGAACTGGGAAGTGATATTTTACGGCCCAGAAGGCAGAAGCCACCTGTTTAATTTGCATTTAATGTTATTGAACGAACAACGTTTTTGAGATTATAGTGAAAAGGATATTCATGCAGAAGTTCTGTATTGTTCAGGAATTATATATATCAGAATTGTCTCATGGAAGAGAGGCAATGAAATGGTTTAAATATAAAAAGAAACTTCATTGAAGATGTGGTATGGAAGCTTTGGATCAGACGATTCACACATTCGTCTGTAGGCATGACTCATAGTTATGAACTTCAAAGTTTGTGTGTTGTGGGTGTGATTGGTTACTTATGATCCATCATAAAGAAGATGAGAATATTTTGTTCAATTGATGGTGAAACAATCATCATAAACAAGATCATTAGAAAAAACAATATATGTTTATGAAATATGGAGTTTAAATATGCCTTCAGATGCACAATGTAATATGTGACGAGAAACACATTATACACTGGATTCTCTACCATATTGAAGTTTGTAATTTTTGGTTTGGGAGAACTTATAAGGTTTTAGTATACCACTGCAGGTGCTTCCTTAAGGATCACTAGGGCCTGGATTCTAGAACATCTGGATCTCTCATGACCTGCAATGAAATCATAAGATAGATTTCATAATTAAATGGGAAAAAACTAGACATATGAACCAAAATTTCCAAGTTTATGACAGAAGAATCATATATAGGAAATAAGAGCTAAGGATAAAGATGTAGATGTCCGATAAAAAAAAAAAAAGGTAAAGGTGTAGATGAATATCACCTCCTTGAACTTCAATTCTAGGTTTAGTGGTTAATGAAGAAGGGCAAAGCTCTGGCATATTACAGAGTTGTTTGTTGCAGTAAGGTACCCTTATCCACCTCCTAAAGCCAGCAAACTTCAACTCAAATAGAATTATGGTCAAGTGAAACTCCTTAGATGAGTGGGCTTGGGCTATAAATATAACCCAAACAAAAAGTCCACGTACGAGATCTACCCCCGAGACTCCTGAAGAAAGAACACTCGCTGAATTGATTGTTGGAGTGTCTTTGTAGGTACCCATCAACAGCCCACCTCATGGATTTCAACTGACGCAGTCTATTCCCAATTTGCAAGCCAGTAACTCGTGAACTAAGTTTTCCTAGATCTAAGAGCCTTTCACAAGATCCAGCTGAACTCACCAATACCAAAGAGAAGGATTCAAGTGCATACAAAGCCAGAAGATTTCGACACAACCTCAAGTTTCACTTTTTTTGGAAGATTGTGTGAGTAAGATATTTTACCCCACAGTAGTCAATTCAAGTTCATATCGGTTATCAATGCATGATCGCAGAGCTATTTCTATAGCACAACTTGAACTGAACTTACTCCTGGGCTCTTCCGAAGCTTCATGGACTGCAAAGATCCTCTAATTTTTACAACATCGTCCCACTTACCAGAATTTGCATAAATGTTTGCTAACTGAACACAAAGTTCAGGATTTTCAGATTCAGATTCCATAAGATTCTTAGCAGCAATCTCAGCTACTACCATGTCACCTTGAATGGTCGCAGAACCAAGTAAAGCTTCCCATACTCTGGAATCAGCTTGAACTGGCATTTCATTGATGAACTTCAAAGCCTCTGCAAGTAATCCTGCTCTTCCAAGCAAATCCACCATGCAAATATAGTGCTTCATCGCAGGTTCAATACCAAAATCATCATTTAAGGATTTGAAATACTTAAAGCCATCTTCAACTAGACAAGAATGGCTACAAGCTGTAAGAATTGCCACTAAAGTTACAGAATTGGGAGTTACAGCTTTGGTTTTTTTCATTTTCTCAAAGATTTCAATGGCCTTCACGCCTTGCCCATGAAGTCCGTGGCACATTATGAGTGCTGTCCACGAACCAACATCCCTTTCCTGCATCTTATCAAAAACATGATCGGCAAGTTCTAAGAACCCACATTTACCATACATATCTATAAGTCCATTGCCAACAAGAACAGAGTTTTCTAAATTAGCTTTATACACATAGCCATGAATCTCCTTCCCTTCTCTCAATGAAGCCAAATTTGAACAAGAACAAAGTGCTGTTACAACTGAGAACGAATCAGGCCAAAAGTTGTCAAATTTCTGCATCTCAGTAAAGAGCTTGAGAGATTCTCGCATGTTTCCATTCTGATTATAGCCTAAACAAATTGCATTCCAAGAAACTAAATTTCTCTCGGGCATCTCATCGAATACATGCTTGGCTGATAAGGTATTACCACATTTTGCGTAAACATCAATCAACGCAGTTGAGACAAAAATATCTGATTCAAACCCATGTTTGATCAAGAAACTGTGGATTTGGTTTGATTGATCGAAGTAAGAGAAGCTTGGAAGCAGGGTAGCCAGAGTGAAGGAATTGGGTTTAATTCCTAGAATCCGCATGTAACGAAAGAATTCTATTGAAATGTTGAATCGATTATTTTGGGAGAAGGCAGATATGGTTGCAGTCCAAGTGACAACATTCCTATGAGGAATTTTATCAAACATGTAACGAACAGATTCTAAATGACCCAGTTTGCCATAAAACAGGATTAAACTGTTGGCTACAAAGATATTAGAATCAAACCCTGTTTTAATCGTCTGGTTGTGAATTAGGAATCCAAGGGTTGGGTCTGTAAGTTGAGATGAAGCTTTTAAGATGTAAGGGAATGTGAAATTATCAGGCTTGAAGCCATTGTTACAGAGCTTGATGTATAGTTTCAAAGCTTCATAAAATTGGCCAGTTTGAACTAATTGTTTAATTGAGGGATTAATGAATTCTTGTTTTGGTTGAGCTTGAATCGAAATAAAACAAGTTTTAGGATTTGTGAAGGAAGAGGACGGGTACCTTCTTCTAAACATGGCAACGTCCAGAGAGGGAGATTGTTGTTTCCTTCAGAAAGATCTAAAAAGAAACCGTTATTTCAACGGTCCAACGGTCTCGAGGCTTATTACTGTTGTATCAGGTCTTGGTCCATCTTAAAATGATGGGCTACGTTTAGATGCCTAGGGTCATTCATGGCTGAGGAGTAATGCTACAGGAGCTCGGATTTACACTCCAAACATATTATAACTTCGGTCTAGAATCGAATTTTATAATCTGAGGTATTGTTTGGGCTGTAAATTCAAGGTTCCTATAGTATTTCACGTGGTGAGAGCTAATGGCCGTACACCTCAATTCCCATGTGTGCTCCCAAGACTCGAGTTATTCTAGAAGGACACCGAATTTGGACCCCCAAGTATTACATCTTCATTTTAAAAGTGGTATGAGGAGCTAAAATGGAATTAACATTTTTTTAAATGATGTTATGATTGGATTTCCTTCAATAAGGTAAGCGGAGGTATAATTTTGGGCTACAAATTCGGTGTCCCTGTAGTCACAAAAATATTATTGGAACCGGCTCAATAATCTGTCCATATAGACAGATTGAGCTAGCACCCAATCACAACCATTTAATATGTATGTGTGGGATCTACAAATACATAAGGAGTGGTTGTGATTGAGTGCCAGCTATGGACAGATTATTGGGCCGGTCCCAATAGTGTTTTTGCTGTAGTCAAGTCTGACTCGAGTTATTCCCACTGCCAAATGCGAGAAGCTTATGTGACAAGTTGGATCTACCGCTATTTTATTTCTAAAAGTGATCCTACTTGCCTGAAACTTCATGTTTAAGGTACATATGCACGGGATAATTATTAGGGAAACTTGAGAAATCGAGTAAACATGTTCAAAACATAAACCTATGCATCCACCATAATTTCAGGTCTACCACCCCCACCAACGCCAAGGGCAGGCGAACCGGAACCGACCGAGAACCCGATCTGCTTGACTGACCCACCTCTAGGTTAGGATGGATGGAGCCAATCAGAAGTGAAAATCACGCAAGCGAAGTTGGGAGACAGATTGCAGCGCAACGACTAGGATTTGTGTCGGAGGAGTTTTGCGCGTGAGCATAGAGAATTAATGTTTCAGAATGAGTAAAACATAATAATATATATGTAGCGTATCGAGTCAGGCGAGTTGACCGAGTGCAGGTCGAGTCACACAAGTTATCCCTAAATCAAAGACAAGCCAAAAAATTTAAAAAAGAAAAAATAGATCCGAGTCCACCGAGTCGAACCTACCAAGTCGAGCAAGTCAAACCCGAGTCGCATCGAGTTCATAACGTGCCGAGCTTGGTAGTGGATAGTTAGCTAGGTGGTAACTGAGTCCGATTCGAGTCAGACGTGAATCGACTGAGTCAGAAAACTATACACTGATCGGAGACTTCACTTCACCGATTTAGAGCTCCTCTTCTTCCCACTAATGGTTAAGGACAAATTTAACTTATCCCCACAGAATTAATGGATAATTCAACTTTGCCCCCTCAAAGATGCAAAATTGAACTTTCTCCCTTGATATCACAATTTATGTTACATAGTCATCCAAAAGTGGGCGTGCATTTCACATTGTCTTTTTTAATTTGTGTACTTTTTCATATTTGATAGTGGGGGTAAAGTTGAACTAGCCATTACTTCGGGGGGACAAAGTTGAACTAGCTATTATTGTGAGGGGCAAAGTTGAATTAGCTATTAATTCTTGATAAGTTAAATTTGTTGTGTGGAAAAAAAAAACAGTGTGATATACATGTGCACCATTGGACGGTCAAGTAACGGAAAACTGTAAAATTGAGGGCGAAAGTTCAATTTTACATTTTTGAAGGGGCAATTAATTATGAGAGAGTAAGTTAAATTTACCCAATGGTTAACTACTTCTCCCCTAGTTCGACACACGGCACACACCACCACTATAAAAAGTTAGGTTACTAAGGGTAGTGAAATCGTTTTTTAGGTTTTCCTTTGAGATTTTTGTGAGGGATGTCTCAATAAGCGTTTTAGAATCGATTTGTTGATGTATGGACATAGTAAGAAGCTGCATTGCAATTTTATGAAAATGAAATTGACGAGATCTAGTTCGGACTTGTGAGTTCTGACCATAAAAAGATACATTCAATTGAGGAACGATCCAACAATATATACATTAACACAAACCGAAAAAAAAGAAATGAAAGAAAAAGCGGGGTTCAGACCGAGTCTAAACGACATAGGAAATGGTTCCATTAGTGATGGTCGAACCATCTCCTATGTGGTTCAGAGTCTTCAGACCTGTGAGTCCGAACTCCACTTCTTTTTTTTCATCTCTTTCATCAACCAATGGCAGCATTTAAGTTATTGTCATCACCTCTCTCCTCTCGTCCTCGCAAATTCAACACAACTAGAGAGTGCACCCAACAACAGCGGTTCAGAAACCACTAGGGGGTGGCCTAGTGGTAAAGACACACCTCAAAGAGGTCGTGGATTTGAAACCCCCCAATGGTCAATCCACCAAATTTATTTTTGACTTACCCAGTTGTATGTTGGAAAACTTCTATGTAGGTCGGGGCATGCGACCAGGGGATTAGTGCCACCCAAAAGGTGGGGACACCTCCTGACTAAAAAAAACAGCGGTTCTGAGTATGCTCACGAGTCATCATAATAAGATACCAAGAGACTTGTGGGTTTTCCGTCTCTCACTCCGCCCTCCTCCTCATAAGCTCTATTTTTTTCAAAAAAAAAAAATTTAAATTAAAAAAAAAAAAACTATTAACTTGTTAACTCGGTTTGACTATTTTGTGGAATCCTTTTATCACCCTTCTTAGCTATTAACTTGCTCCCCTTAGCCATTTACTAGCCATTTAATAACACAGGATCAGAAATGGATGGGAGCATCATAATATGCCATGATTGTAAAACAGGCTTGGCTCAACTATGCTCCCAGATTTGATCATTGTAAAAAAATTGAGTGGGCCTAGTCTGCTTCTCCCCTTAATTTTTTCTCCTTTCTCTTATGGCACGTAGATGATTCTTCCTCCTTTATAATATATAACTCTCTAACTCCTCTTAGAAAGCAAAAAAAATAAATAAGAAGAAAAAAAAAAACACTAGGCACATTAAAAAGTACATTTAATGAAAGAAGGGATGTACTGATTATTCTTAATAAAGAAAAAGTTAAAAAGAAAAAGAAAAAAAGAAGAAGAAAATATATAAGATAAAGAGCATGAACTCGAGAGTAAACTATTATTCATTACTGTCTAAACAGATTAACACGACAATCACATATTGCAAAAAGTGACAAAGAGGACGACTGTTGCATGTATAACGAACAAGGATGATTAAAGGGTTCATTTTTATTTTTGTACGTATGCCATCTTCTACGTAAATTATCATATCCAAAAATCAGCTCGTTATAAAATTCTAACAATAGATTGATTTATGAAGACTAATGATATTGGAAATCCTAACAAACACTATGAGCCATTCTAACCATTTATAATAAAATATTTTTAGGGTTTTTAGGTATTACATTGTACTAAAAATAACCCACCATAACCATCTTCATTCTCCACCATCACCATCAACAATACCGGCGTACTGCCCACCACCTACAAAAGAGGAGAAATGAGAGAGAAAAAGATATTGAGAGAGAAATCGAGAGGGAACAATTCAACCATCAGTCTGCCTCCACCGCCACCACCAACAGTACATCGTCGCCACCAACCACCACCATGCCATCACCATCACCATCTCCCTTTCTATCTCTTTCTTATCTTTCTGTCGATCCCTCTTTCTATATATGTTATTCTTCCCAATAGAAAACAGAA
>MVGT01003406.1:18735-33373 GCA_002174775.1 Macleaya cordata | reverse complement strand
TTAGTACTAAATAGATATATAGCTGAAGCTAGGTATAATAATTCTTACCGAGTATATATTTCCAGAGCTTGACAGTGCCGGCGTTAACTCCATCGCCTTCAAGAACTTCGACGTGTTCGATAATATGAGGCAAATGCTTTGGGATTTCCTTCACATCATGCTTAAACATACGATAGAACTTGTCAGCAGAGCACTGTACTTCAACTTCAACCTCAAGCTTCTCAATATTAGCTGAAGCCATGATCGTTTAACTATGTATCTATCTTTTCAGATTTGAAGATAGTACTGCGATGGAGTAGTAATGCAGGTTGTTGTGGCGATCGATGGATGAGTTTATATAGAAAAACAATCCTAGACAGGATTACTAGTACTACTGCTTTCTGACTACCCACATACAGTTGTTGACCCCACCATACCTGCTGGTCTAATATAATTCACACTGCGCTATTTAAACATAAACCTGATTATGTTTGGGATAAACATAAACCCTGTAGGACCCACATGAATACAATGTAAGGACTGATTTTTTGTGAGGATGTTCTTCTCATCACCCATGTTGATCATCCTCATAAAAAATCAATCAATTCAAAAACTTTTAACACCATCAAAAATTGATTGAAATTTAATTTAAAATCAACGGTGAAGACTTCCAATCAAGCTTTGATGGTGTTAGAAGTTTTAATTAGATGATTTTTTTTTGTGAGGATGATCAACATTAGAAGTAGAAGATCCTAATTAAAAATCAATCCTTAAATCGTATTCATGTAGGCCCCATAGAGTTTATGTTTAGCCCAAACATAAGAAAAAAGAAAAGAAAACAAGTGACCAAATAAAAAGCTAAAAGGCAACCAGAATTAAAAAGATTTACATAAGAGACAATGGAGATTTATGACAAGCCAATTAAGAAAAGTTTGAAAGCTAAAAAGAAACCAGAATTTTTTTTTTAAAAAAAGCCTCGATATTAATAGAAGAGAATAAATGAGAGAGAAGCATAAAATGAAAGCGTAAAAGTGGAATTAAAAATTGTAGAAAACCTACTACTAAACTAAATTTAAATGAAAAACATGCAAAAGAAGACCATTACTATATATTGTACCAGAAAAGATTATTATTAAATTAGATTAAATTCAAAATTCAAAAAAAATAATAAAGAAATGTACTTATTTTTTTGAGAAATTAAAACTTGTAGTTTATTGAAGAGAAAAATCTTCAAAATTTTAGATATACAAAAGATTTAAAACTAAAAAGGAACTCATAAAATGAAAACGGTTAATGAAGCAAGAATAGAATCTATCAAAAATATTATTATTTAACAAAATAAAAGTAAAAAGAGAATAAAAATTAAAAGATTTACTTTATGATTTGGGGTAAACCAATATGCAATCTCCAAAAAAGTACGAAACTGTAAAATCAATATATAAATAAAAATGGGGGACGGGTTGGCCATTATGAAAGATTGATGATATTGAACATCCTAACAAAAAAAATGAACCATCTTAATTTTTAATAATAAAATAATAATTTTTATTTTTTAAACAATTTATCCATCAAAAATACACCCCACTACTACCACTACATCACCATCTTCATTACCCACCACCGCAGCCACCGAAGGAGGTTACTTTTCGTCCGAGTTCGGAAGCCTTATTTTTCTCTTGAGGTTGAATTTCTCCCTTTCCCTCCACTTCCACTTCCCCACCCACCTCGACACCCTTCTCCACCGCCTCCACCACCCCATCATCATCTCCACCATTACCCTTTTTTTATTTTTCCCTCTTTTTTAATACCACTCCCACTCTGACGCCACCTGATTTTAGTTTTTTCAGATCTGATCAACGGTGGAAAAGAGTTCGAGAAAGGGAAAGAGAGATCGAGTGAGAGAGAGGGAAAGACGAGATCGGGAGAGATGAATCAGATCTGAAATTTTTTCAAATCTGATCGATGGTGCCGGTAGGTGGTGCTTCTGTTTTTTAGAGAGAGAGAGAGAGAGAGAGAGAAATAATAAGACAATGCAGGTGGAGGCGGTGGTGGGACGGAGGTGAAGGCCATTAGTGGTGGCGGTGGAGGATGAAGATGGTGGTAGGGTAAGGCATATTTTTGGTGGGGTGTAAAACTAAAAAACCCTAAAAATATTTTGTAATAAATGGTTAGCTAGGATTGCTCATAATGTCAAAGTTTTCTAGGATAGCTCATAGTTTTTGCTAGGATGCCCAATACCATCAGTCATTATGAAATGTTTGTGGAGGTTTTAGTATTTGGCAGCCAAAAATAGAGATTTTGAGCAAAGTTATGCATACTAGAAACTAGAATCGTGGTATAGAGGTGATGTTTTCGTTCCAAAACCTTGGCCCTCTCTCTGAATCATGTTTCAACACTTCCGCTCTGATGATATTTAAGAATTAGGATATTTTTTAATCAAATTTATAAAAAAAAAACGATAGTGCTTTTTGGACCGACCAACTTACAAAAATTGTACCCGATGCTTACGTGGCCTAGTGGGTTTCACTGCCATATAATTTAGAAACCCCTTCAAGACACTTTTGAAAGAGAAAAGGTGGTGGATCCTACCATGCCACATAAAAAAACAACACACTTTGTTACTATGATAAATTCCTCCCACCCAAATATGAAAAATGAGAACCCTGAATAAGACGTTACATAATGACATGGTGCTTTATAATAATGAACGTATTGACTACACCTCCAAAACACATCAAATAAAAATAAGGTAGTTTTGGATCTACCTCCAATAGTTTGCTGTTTACCCCATTTTTAATTTCAAACACTCAACAATTTCACCCCTCTTTTTTTTTTTTTTCCTGTGTAAAGCCGCCCCTAACGACTGATAACTATTATATAAAATCAAAGTTCTAATTAGATCTACTACACAAGTTAACTATTATATAAAATCAAAGTTCTAATTAGATCTACTACACAAGTTGGGTTCAAGGCATTCCGTTCCAAAATCAAAGTTTTAGAGAATTTTGTGATGTGGGTTATGTTCATCCTAGCTAGGTGTTTTTTAAATTATTAATATTGTTTTCTATAAACTACAATTACCTGTTTAAGAACAAAACTCCAAATGAAGTAATCCAGACATCATGGGTCACTTTGTAATGTATATGCAGGCGACTGATGGATTTTACTGTATATATCAGATGTATAAGATCATAAAGGGATGGTGGTAGTTCAAGATATATATCAGATGTATCAGATCATAAGGAGATGGAAGTAGTTCAAGATATATTCTCTACATCTCTCTCTTTCTTAGTCTTTTTTAAAAAGTAAAAAAATCTACCCCATCAATGACGAGGTTCACCCCTACAAAGGTGCAGTTTATCCCACTATTAGGGTTAACAGATACCTAACAGGGGATAATTTAAAATTAGCCTAAAAAATAATGCGCCCGACAAGACATTACATAATTACGTAGCATCCCATTAATTGAATCTGCATGCACATTATGCATGTTCATCAACTAATATTAATCGTACAAATTGTGTGATTTTAGAAAAATAAGAACAAATAATGGTGCAGCTGCCAGTCGAAATTTCTTTCGGAAAAAAACTGCCAGTCCTCATTGATTACATGCAGGTCTCTTTAAGTTAGGGATGGGGTGGAGTGGGGTTAGGTTTGCCTCCTCAATCCCGTCCCCATCATTATTCAGGGTGGGGCAGGTTTGGATTTTCTTCTCTATTCCCATCTTCATCATTAGTTGAGGTGCTTAGAAACATGGTAGTTCAAATTGTGGGTATTGGTATCGAATCCCACAAAAAAAATCATCTTTAATTTAAATCCAATTCAAAAAAAAATAAAAAATTAGTCGAGGTGAGACAAGGATTGTAAATTCCCTGTAAGGGACGGGTTCTCTGCGGGTTTCTATTTTCACCTCACATCCCACCTTTAAAGAAAATTTTCAACAAATAATATAACAATATTTTTAAAGTTTAAAATCAATAAAATACGTTTAAAATCAATAAAATACGTTGAAGATTGTAAAAATAATTGAAATACATATATAATCATTTGATGAAAATAATTATATATCATTATTTAAATAAATATATAAATAATTATATGATCCCCAACCCTGCCCCATCCTCGGTCGAGGATGCAATTTTCTCCCTCCCTTTAAAGGCAAATCTTCACAGACACCTAAACCCATGGAGATTTCTACCATTCCTACTTTAATATTAGTTTATATATATTCTATTATTAAATAAAAAGCAATTACATAGACGATTATATACTTAAACTAATTGAAAAAGAACACCACCAAAAAAAACTTTGCTTGAATTTTATTTAGGGGTGTGTCATTTTAATTTAGGAGTACACTTTTTTTTTTATAAACTTGTGGTAGTAGATAATGTGTCGTATGTCACAATCATGCGCCCAAATCTGAGGCTGGGGGGAGGGATTTGGTTATTTGTGGCGCCCAAGATACTTGACTAAACTGAAAAAATACTTTTTTTTTGTTTGTTTGAAGCGTCCATAAAACTTGCCCTTAGTAGGCGTCTTTCTCTTTCTAATACAATTTACTCTTTTCACCATAAAAAAAAAAATTTGCAAGCAGAATTATTATTAATATTTAACATATAAAAAATAATTATTCAAAATTAATTAATTAATTTTTGCAATTGTTTAATTTGTCATCTCACAAATAGTACATCGTGTGTAGCGCGTGGTAGAGAGCTTATTAGGGTGAGTCTAGTGGGAGGGATTGAGCTTGTTGATCAACAAGTTCCCTCTCACAGGGAAATTCCTACACATCTAAAAATAGATCCCTTTCCACTGGAATAGGGATCCCTAGTGGAGAGGTAAACAGATGAACGTTGTGCTCATCCGTTGAGCGGAGTGGATTTTGGCGCCCAACCATTGAGCGTGACGCTCATCCGTTGAGCGGAGTGGATTTAGGCGTTGAACCATTGAGCGTAAAGCTCAAATATTATTTTTTTTACACTTTCTCTCCAATTACAGTAAATTCCCTCTTTTTCTTTATCTTTTTTCTCTCTTTCTTCTCTCTTGCTCTCTTTAACTAGATCCATTTCTCCCACTAGAGAAAATAGATCCCTTAAACCCTTCTAAAAGGTTTAAGGGATCCATTTTTGCATTTTCCACTGTAGTTGCCCTGAAAATGGATTAGGGGGTAGTTAACCTAACTAGGACCCAATTAGAATGTTATTATATTATGGGTGACATCCTCCTTTCTCGACCCTTAAATTATCAATTACGACTAGCAGGTCGAGTCCGTGGACAAAATTAAAAAAAAAAAAAATTGTTTAGTCCGTGCACTATTACTGTATTACTTACCAACAAATCCCCCGTCATGTACACACACTACACGTTTTAACAATAAAAATTTATTTATTCTATTGTAATTAACATAAAATATGGTATGAGATTCTAGAAGAATAAAAGATTGTAATTTATTTATTTATTTATTTATTTATTTATTTATTTATTTATTTATTTATTTATTTATTTATATTATTATTATTATTATTATTATTATTATTATTATTATTATTAACAATAGAGTTGAACCAAGGTCTAATTTTTTTTTTAAGATGATCTCATCAACGTCTAGAGCACATCAGCTTAGACATCGTCACCAGTGGGCCTACATAATACCCATTTTATTCTTACACATGTTTTAAAATCCACTCAGATATGATCCAAAGGTTAATTTTTTGTTAAGGATCTCCTTAACGTTCAGATCACATTAGCTCACAGATGGTTTTCAAGTGGGCCCACTTGCAATCGAATAACGTGCAACTAGGTGAAGCCGTCATGATTAGCAGCCACGTGCCCATTTTGTCTCTATGGAACTACAGTAATGCTATAGTAATCAAATAATGCGCCGTATAATTTACCAACTCACACGCACGTAGGGGGCAAAGTGAGTTTGTTAGAGGGTACGCGCGAAGCGCGTTTGACAGCCACCTCACACACACAGTACGTGTGGGATGGATGGAAAGCCAACTACCGCTACGCGCGTGGTAGGGGGCTAGTAATATTTAATGTGTATATGTGACACGAATACACTAATAGTCTGTTTGGACAAGGGATTTGGGGGAGGGATTTTGTAGGGACCAGGAATTTGGTGGAAAAATCATGTTATATTTTTTCTCAAAATCCCTAGTCCCCACAAAATCCCTCCCTAAAATCCCTTGTCCAAACAGACTATAAGTTGCCCCATGTCGAAGTCTCATTACAATAGTAAATCTCAAATTTAAAAGGAGTTAATATTTCTTATTAAAAAATGTGCCGAATATTAAAGATAATATTTCTCATAAAAGAATGTTGTGTACCCATATCTAATTGCAAATATTAATGTTATTCTTCCAACCAAATATTAATCAATAATGCTAAACGTGAATGGTTATTTTCCCCTCGTGATTTAAATGGCACTCCAACTAAGAACAGCTCTACAATAATACTTATATTTTCAAGAAGGGGCCGCAACTCTAAAATGCCGATAAAATTAAAAGAGAAGAATTAATTTACTATGGGTCAAAAAAAATCTTCAGCCTTAAAATAGAGGATTAGATATGAACAATAACATCTGAGCTAAAAGTTAACAAAACAAATAATTTATTGACTAATAATATAATGTTTAAGTCAAGGGGGTTTTGTAAAAAAAGTCCCTGAAAAAAAAGTCATTGTGATTTTAGTCCTTGTTTTATAAATTTAGTCCCTACTTTTATGACTTTTATGTCCAAAACTAAGGACTAAATTTATAAAAAAGGATTAAAATCACAATGACTATTTTTTTAGGGACTTTTTTTACATTTTCCATTAAGTAAGTCAATTTATTGTAGTTAATGCGAAAATAGATTGCTTTATAACGAAAATTAGCGAACTAGTCATAAATGAACTAACAAAAAGGAAAAGAATGAAATTATTGTTGGTTACATAAACCATTGGATAAAAATAGAGGAATAAAAGTAAACTTCAACACCTCAGCAATGAATTAACAAAAACCAATAATTTATAAAGTTTTAATATCATAATGTTAACTATACCAATATTTGATTCACAAACAATATAATAGTCCAAGCACTGTTATATAACAAATAAATTGTTCTATACATATTAAATTTATCTTATGATTTTTTTCCCTTTTTTATTTTTTTTACTACGATTATTTTTCGTTTTTTATTTTTTTTTACATCATGGGTGTTCCTATCATTAAGGTGAGGGACTAATCATATAGTTTCACCCAACACCCACTCCGAATGACCCTACGTGCAACAGGGTGAGTATAAGAGCATCAACAAGACTCGAACAAACTAACCTAAACATTTAGCTTGGTTCCTTTACCGTATGTGCTAACCCTTAGGGAGTAAATTTATTGATTACTAATAAGGCATACTAATGTTTCATCTTTCAAATGTTTCAACTTTTTTATGACTCGTAGCAATGATTCTAAGGTTCATAATTGATCCAAAAGTTTAAGCAAAATTCTGCAGATGAAACAATAATTTCAATCTATCATTTAAGTCAGTTATCTAACGACATGTTGGTATATATTTTAAATAAAAGCCAACCATTTAAGATGTAATGCACGAAAATGGAAAGGAAAAAAGAAATCACGTTTATAGTAGTTAAAGTCAAAATGGATTCCTTCATTTCGAATATTAGCCAAATAGTTATAAAAGAACAAACAAAAAAGAGAAGAACAAAATTACCGTTGGTTACATAATCATTTCTATTAAAATAAAGGATCAAATTCAAAAGTGAACTTAATAATATAAACTGTGACTCAATAAAACCAAATATTTATTAAGTTCTAATATTCTAGCGTAAACTATATCAATAAGTAAATATTTAAATATTATTTTAAAAAAATTTTAAATGTTAATTATTTACCTTTTTATTTTTTAAAATAGGGGTGTTCTTATCCCCTTTGGGTGAGAGACTAATCATATGGTTGAATGCACAACCCATTCAGAATGACCTCACATGCAACTGGGTGAGTCAAAGGTCATTTAGAAGATTCAAACAAGAAACCTAACCAATTAGACTGGTTCCATTACAGTCCGTGCTAACCCTTGGAACGTAAGTTTATTTATTACTAATAAGGCTCTTTTTGTTGACTTATAGCTTTGATTCTAAAGTTCATAATTGATCCTAAACTTTAAGCCAAATTCAGTCTATGGAACAATAAGTTCAATCTAGAAGTCAATCTTTTAAGTCAGTTATCTACAGACTTGTTGGCCAATATTTAAAAGAAAAGTTAACAATTAGTCATGGACAGCATTAACATGGAAACGAAATTAGTAATGACTTTTATAGTTGTTCATGCCGGAATGGATTGCTTTATAACGAATATTAGCCAACTAGTCATAAAGGAACTAACAAAAAAAAAGAATGAAATTACAGTTGGTTAGATAAACCTTCAGATTAAAATAGAGGATCAAAAGTGAACTTAATTATCTAAACTATGAATCAACAAAATCAAATAATAGAGGATCAAAGAAGAATGAAATTACAGTCAGTTATCTAAAGACTAGTTGGCCCAATATTTGAAAGAAAAGCTAACAATTTGTCATTGCTTTATACCGAATATTAGCCAACACGGAAGAATAAAATTACAGTTGGTTACATAAACTTTCAGATTAAAATAAAGGATCAAAAGTAAACATAATTATCTAAGCTCTGAATCAACAAAAAACAAAAAATCTATTATGTTCAAATACTATAATGTTAACTATATCAATATTTAAATGTTATTAATGATTTTTTTTTTTCATTTTTAATTTTTTTAAATCATGGGTGTTCCTATCTATGGAAGTGGGACTAATCAAATGGTTACACGCACAACCCACTCAGAATGACACTACGTGCAACATGTTGAGTCGAATGGCATTTACAAGACTCGAGCAAGCAATCTAGCCAATTAGATTGGTTCAGTTACCGCTTGTACAGACCTTTTGTGGAACATTTTATTAATTTTTAATCAGGCTCACTAAAGTTTCATATTTTTAATGACTCGTAGCTTTTATTCTAAAGTTCATAATTGATCCTAAAGTTTAAGCCAAATTATGTCAATAGAACCGTAATTTCAATCTAAAAGCAAATCTTTTAAGTCAGTTCCCTAAAGACTTGTTGGCCAATATTTGAAAGAAAAGCTAACAATTCATCATGGACTGCATTAACATAGAAACGAAATAATTAATGACTTTTATAGCATTTAATGCCAGAATGGATTGTTTTATACCGAATATTAGCCAACTAGTCATAAAGGAACTAACAAAAAAGAGAAGAATGAAATTACAGTTGGTTACATAAACCTTCAGATTAAAATAGAGGATCAAAAGGAAACTTAATTATCCAAGCTCTGAATCAACAAAACAAAAAATTTATTATGTTCAAATATTATAATGTTAACTATATCTATATTTAAATGTTATTAATGATTTTTTTTTCATTTTTAGTTTTTTTAAATCATGGTGTTCCTATTTATGGATATAAGACTAATCAAATGGTTGCACGCACAACCCACTCAGAATGACCCTACGTGCAACATGTTGAGTCGAAGGGCATTTACAAGACTCGAGCAAGCAATCTAGCCAATTAGATTAGTTCAATTGCCATTTGTACTAACCTTTGGTGGAACATTTTATTAAGGCTTACTAGTGTTTCATCTTTTTAATGACTCGTAGCTTTGATTCTAAAGTTCATAATTGATCCTAAAGTTTAAGCCAAATTCTGCCGATAAAACCGTAATTTCAATCTAGAAGTCAATCTTTTAAGTCAGTTCCCTAAAGACTTGTTGGCCAATATTTGAAAGAAAACCTAACAATTAATCATGGACTGCATTAACATGGCAACAAGTGATGGATTTTATAGCAGTTAATGCCGAAATGGATTGCTTTATACCGAATATTAGCCAACTAGTCATAAAGAAACTAACAAAAAAGAAAAGAATGAATTACAGTTGGTTACATAAACCTTCAGATTAAAATAGAGGATCAAAAGTGAACTTAATTATCTAAACTATGAATCAACAAAACTAAATATTTATTAAGTTCTAATATCCTAGAGTAAACAATATCTATTTGTAAATATTTAAATATTTTTATAAAAATATTTAAATGTTAATTATGATTTTTGTCTTTTTTAATTCATTAAAATAGGGGTGTTCTTATCCTCTTGGGGTGAGAGACTAATCATACGGTTGCATGCACAACCCATTCAGAGTGACCTTACATGCGACAAGGGGAACCGAAAGCCATTTACAAGACTCGAAAACGAACCTAGCCAATTAGCTTGGTTCCGTTACAATCCGTGCTAACCTTTGGTACGTAAATTTTATTATTTTTAATAAGGCTCTTTTTGTTGACTCAAAACTTTGATTCTAAAGTTCAAAATTGATCCTAAAGTTTAAGCCAAATTCTGCCGATGAAACTGTAATTTCAATCTAGAAGTCAATCTTTTAAGTCAGTTACCTAAAGACTAGTTGGCCAATATTTGAAAGAAAAGCTAACAATTCATCATGGACTGCATTAACATGGAAACGAAATAAGTAATGACTTTTATAGTATTTAATGCCATAATGGATTGCTTTATACCGAATATTAGCCAACTAGTCATAAAAGAACTAACAAAAAAGAATAGAATGAAATTACAGTTGGTTACATAAACCTTCAGATTAAAATAGAGGATCAAAAGAAAACTTCATTATCTAAGTTGTCAATCAACAAAACCAAAAATTTATTAAGTTTAAATAATACAATGTTAACTATATCAATATTTAAATGTTACTAAAGATTTTTTTTCATTTTTAATTTTTTTTAAATCATGGTTGTTCCTATCTTTCGATGTGGCACTTATCAAATGGTTGCATGCACAACCCACTCAGAATGACCCTAAGTGCAACATGTTGAGTCGAATGGCATTTACAAGACTCGAGCAAGCAATCTAGCCAATTAGATTGGTTCAGTTGCCGTTCGTACAAACCTTTGGCAGAACATTTTATTAATTATTAATCAGGCTTACAAGTGTTTCATCTTTTTAATGACTCATAGCTTTGGTTCTAAAGTTCGTAATTGATCCTAAAGTTTAAGCCAAATTCTGCCGATAAAACCGTTATTTCAATCTAGAAGTCAATCTTTTAAGTCAGTTCCCTAAAGACTTGTTGGCCAATATTTGAAAGAAAAGCTAACAATTCATCATGGACTGCATTAACATTGAAACGAAACAAGTAATGGATTTTATAGCAGTTAATGCCAGAATGGATTGCTTTATACCGAATATTAACCAACTAGTCATAAAGGAACTAACAAAAAAGAGAAGAATAAAATTACAGTTGGTTACGTAAACCTTCAAATTAAAATAGAGGATCAAAAGTGAACTTCATTATCTAAGTTGTGAATCAACAAAACCAAAAATTTATGAAGTTCAAATATTATAATGTGAACTATATCAATATTTAAATGTTACTAACGATTATTTTTTCTTTTTTAATTTTTTTAAACCACGAGTGTTCCGATCTTTGGATGTGTGACTAATCAAATGGTTGCATGCACAACCAACTTAGAATGACCCTACGTGCAACAAGTTGAGCCGAAGGGAAATTGCAAGACTCAAATAAGCAATCTAGCCAATTAGCTTGGTTCAGTTACCGTTTGTTCTAGCCTTTGGTGGAAAATTTTATTTATTATTAATCAGGCTTACTAGTGTTTCATCTTTTTAATGACTCATACCTTTAATTCTAAAGTTCATAGTTGATCCTAAAATCCAAGCCAAATTCTACCGATGGAACAGTAATTTCAATCTAGAAGTCAATCTTTTAAGTCAGTTATCTAAAGACTTGTTAGCCAATATTTGAAACAAAAGCTAATCGTTTAACACGAAATGCACGAACATGGAAAGGAAAAAAGTAATCAATTTTATATAGTTAATGCGAAAATGGGTTCCTTCATTCCGAATATTAGCCAAGTAGAATAAAGGAACTAACAAAAAAGAGAAGAATGAAATTACTGTTGGTTTCATAATCCTTCAAATTAAAATAGAGGATCAAAAGTGAACTTAATTATATAAACAAAGAATGAACAAAACTAAATATATATTAAATTCTAATCATATAATATGAACTAAAATAGAGGATCAAAAGTGAACTTCATTATCTAAGCTGAATAATTAGCCAAGTAGTCATAAATGAATCTATATATTATATTGATGCAGAAGTCAATCTTTTGGAGTTGGTTCTTCATATTAAGTTGGATTAAGTAATTAATTCATAAAGAACTAATGAAATAAGATCCAAGAGCCCAAACTTAAGAAAGAATGAACAAAATCCATTAAAGTTAAGAACGATTCATTAAGCTCACCATTCATAGGAAGAGTTTGTATCAAAGCATTTCATAAACCAACCTAGAGACGTCAAACATGAATTCTATCATTTGAAATCAATCAAATCTCCCTAATAGGATTTGTACCTACGACCTCCATTGAATCCTTCAAGAATATAAAGGCAAGACATTGATGATAGTTAATTTAGTTCAACTAAACACAACTTCAAATTAACTAAACAATCAAATCCAATCAAAACTTTTCACAGATTTAGATCATATTAAAAACAAAATAATGTGATTTGGTTTAATTTGAAATATATAACACATATCTGGCCAAACTGGCTAGGTATAAGACAAATTGATTCCAATTTTAGGTTTTTTAATAAAAAGGGGCTACCACAAGTTACAATAACTCAAACGCCCGGTTCAAATCTGTTCCATTGAATCCTTAAGAATATAAAGGCAAGTCACTGACGAGAGTTAATTTAGATTAACTAAAAAACCAAATCCAAACAAAAATTCTCACAGAATCAGATCATATTAAAGATTAATGAACATTATTTGTTTAGATTAATTTGAAACATAAAACTATAAAAGTTTAATAAAAAATTCTCACCCATTTCAAATCTTTAATTGTATTCGTTTAGTTTTATTTAATAAAATCACTAAACCAAAATCAATTCTAATAAACCAATCAACTCTTCATCAGTTCACATAAACCAGAAAATAAGACCTAAATCAGATCTAAACAAATCAAACTTAAGAAAACGAATAAGTTATAACCTAGGTCTAACCAGAACAGCGAAATTATGAGCACCTACAAGGTACAACAACACACAGGTCAATCAATTGAGAGAAGTATAAAGATTAATTCTTGATTAAGAGAGTCTCTACAAATCATAAGTGCAAGAAAAACCTACCCCTGTTTAGAGAGAGAGACGAAGCAAAAAAAACACGAAAACAGGCATCACCCATTCAACTCTCCTCCTTGCTTTTCTGTTGGCTACAAACCCTAAAATCGCAAACCCCTTCACTACTCTCCTCCTTGCCGTTCAGTTGGCTACAAACCCTAAAAAAAAAACCCTAAAATTGCAGACTTCCTCTTTCCCTCTCGTTTCACTGATCTCTCTTTTGCGTTTACTCTCGGCCCCCTGTGGGTATCCTAAAATAAGCGGGCTTTTCAAATAAGTTTCTTAAATAAGTGGGTGGTTTTCCTAAAATAAGTTAACCGGCTGCTAGGGTTTCTAAAATAATTATTAGTTTCTGAAGTAAACGGGTTTCTTGTAAAATAAGTTACAATTACCAAATGGAAAATGCTAGGTTCCCAAATAATCTCCCATTCCTTGTGATTTGCGTCATCTCACGATTCCCAAATAATTTTGCGTCATCCCACGGCTCCCAATAAATAAGTGTGCAAATACCTAATCTTTTTTTGGTAGAAAATACTAATCTGGGTTTTAGATCATTAGTTTCTAAATAAATGTAGTTTCCTAAAATAGGTTAATCCACGGCTAAAGGGTCGTTTAATTAAAATATGTGAGTTTCTAAAATTAATTTGGTTTTTGTTTGTAAAGATGGCCCCACACTAACCTAGGTTAGCATTGCCTACTCCAAGTAGATAAATTCACACAACCATCTTTTACTATACAGATTTTGTCAGTTGTATGGAACTAACAATATTGGTGGCCATCTCAAAAGCATAGTCCACTTAAAAATAAGTGTTACTCTACACTTAGTTGCACATGTTTTTTATGTTGGGTTTATATTAAAAAGCAATCATTAGAAGGTGAGAGCCGGAGCTCGAGCTGGAGCTAGCAAATTTAAAATAGCTTCTAAATCCAAAATGCTTTCGGAGCGAGCGCTGGAGCAGCAAATTAAAAATTGCTTCTAAATCCAAAATGCTTTGAAGTAGAAGCGTAGTTCGAAGCGAAAGCGTAGTTCAAAAATACTGAAGCGAGACCGTCACCCCTATACCAAAGTTTTGATTAGTAAGGTTTTAGGAAGTCTTAGTAGAATAGTAAAAAGTTAAAAGCACTAGGGTGTTCTCAGTCGGTGTTCTCAGTTACAAAACTCGAGATTTATCCTTAAACCCACATCAACAACCTAATTAATCGATTATCCCTTGCTTCTTCTCAATGAATCCCCCTAAACCTCACAAAAATGTAAAACGGTGTCAAAGAAAGACAATCAAAATATAACCCACACACACGAGTAAGAACCAATTAGTAGAACGGAAAATGTAAAAAAAGTCCTTATTTTTTAGGGGACCAATGATTTTAATCCCTCACTAAAATACTTTTATAATTTTAATCCTTATTTTTTAAAACTTTATGATT
>MVGT01003406.1:0-12058 GCA_002174775.1 Macleaya cordata | reverse complement strand
TCGTCAGAATTTACAGTGATAGAATTAAGCTTCGAAAGTTAAAAGCCCGATTTAGACTCGGGCCGGGCTAGGGTTGATTTCTTGGACTACTAGAGATTGACCTGAAGATAAGGTGGCGTTAGGTTCGTTTCCAAAAAAATATTCCAAAAGAGAAACAAGTTTAGTTAGGTCGTGTTCAAAAATGAGTTTATGTATACATTCTTGAAACCGCTTTCAGGCTTAATACCAAGAATAATGCTAGCTAAGCATATCCAAACATGTATTGAGAAATTAATCATACCTAAATACAACCAAACGCAACCCAAGTCTCTCAAGGAAAATTCTTGCTTAAGCATAATTCCACCCTGCAGAACAAAGTTTGACAATGTTTCAAAAAATCTCTTATTTCTTTATTCCACCCAACCCATTCAGCATGTCTCAACTCTCAGGTCAGTTTCGGGCTTAGCATTTCAGACACGAGCAGAGGCTGAGCTTATAGGTCAGGCTCAGCATTATAAAGCTCAAGTTGATGGTTGCAAAATAATCATGGGTAAACAGTAAACCTACATCAGCCTTATCTTCAGAAATTGCAAGAGAATACATTGCCAACTTAAAATAGTTTGCGAGTTATATCAAGTAATCAAGATAACCACTTTTCCAGAATCCTAAACAGGGATAAATTTGATACCAAATAGAACTTAAAGTGATAACTGAGAAACTCTTTTATATGAAACTAAAAACTTTTCCTACTTGATTCCTTCCTTTAAATACTTTAGAAACTAAAACACTTGATTTCTTCCCAAACAAAACTCTATAACATAACCTAAAAATCACATAAATGTTGTTGCACAGGGAACATTTCAACATTTGTTTCCCAACAAATAAGCAAGTCCATTGAGAAGTTGAAGGGTCTTGATGGATGGATCCATACATGGATGGATGGATGAATAAACTACAGCCTCCTCCCTCTTCTGCCACCCTTTCTGCGAGTGCTGTCAGTTGGTATCGGAGTAACATCCTCTGAAACAAACATAAAAAAGATGATTAAAGATTTGCAGCAACTTTACAATCGTAAGTTAAAACTCAATAGAATATAAACAAAACATTGCACATAATCATGCTTGTAATGTTGAAGGTGTCATTTGATATAATCTTGAAAATTTACTATTAGCCAGAAAATGCTCAAGCCATGATCATCGAAGAGATAATTGTCGATACCATCGAAGTAAAGACTTACCGATGCGGCCAATTTTCATGCCAGACCGAGATAGGGCTCTAAGAGCAGACTGAGCACCTGGACCAGGTGTCTTTGTCTTGTTTCCACCAGTTGCACGGAGCTTAATATGCAAAGCAGTAATCCCAAGGTCCTACATAAAATTGGAAAAATGAATAGCGAGTGAGAGAGAGAGAGAGAGAGAGAGAGAGAGAGAGGGAAAAGTAGATAAAACTAAATTCCACTGCCTTTGGTCGTAAAAGGTAAGAAATTTGAACTTCGACAGCAAAGCAAAACGTTCAAAAAAATCAAAATCAACTTAAGAAATAGCCTTTTGGCTTCCAAAACTGACACGACCGAGTCATAGCGGACTCTATAGCAGGCCAAGTCACAGGTTCAAACGACACAAACCTTTCAGGAAACTTGATTCAAACTCAGTAGCAAGAACATTTGTATACCAATAATAAGAATAAATCACAAAGAAGATAAATCAAAAGCTTTCTTCACTTTAACAACTAGGTATTGGAATGTCTGGTTACCAAATGCTTCTCTAGTTAAGACAAATAACCATGTACTTTTTTTGATAAAAAATAACCATGTACTTTACCAACTGCAAATGTAATAACAAGTAAAGCATACACAATTTTGAATTTTCGGATAAGTACAACAAACTTTTTATTTAATGTTTTGAAAAAGATGGCAAGTTATCTCAAACTGTAGAGGTAAATGTAAGTCTACACCAAGGGATATTTAATAAATAACTAATAAAGAAAAATTCAACAAGCTGCATAAATGCAACAAGACATAGATAGTCCAAACATAAATAGGAACAAAGATAGTTACTAAAAGAAGCATAGCCCTGTAACCAAGCACGCCAAAACATGTTAGATAAACAAGAAATACACACCTTGCATCGTTGAGCAACATCTTGTGATGCAAGCATGGCCGCGTATGGAGAGGATTCATCCCTATCTGCTTTGACCTTCATACCACCTGTTGAAATGAACACAAAGAAAGAGAATAACCATCCAAAAATCTTATGGATCAGGGCAGTCCAGCCTTGCCAACAAAATACATAGCATCGAAATTAGGGTTTGAGAAGATGTAATGATGTACACAACCTACGGGGAAACTTCCATTAAATTATGCTAAAATATAAACAACTCCATATTCTTCGTTGCTTTTTTCAAGATTACAATCTTGTAAGCCTATACTGTGGCTAATAATGTCAACGCAACAATATTCAGTATAAATAATGCTTGAGCAGAGGTAATCCTTGTTCTTATAACATGCCCAACCTTGCTGACCATGGCAACCCCGAAATCTCAACTAATCTATCTCAATTGAAATTCTAGAGCACAAGCAGAGCAAGTATTTGTAAGAAAACGCAAAGGAACTAGTTAAAATTAATGATGAAGAAATATCCCATGATGGCAATTGTTGCAGATTGGACCAAAACATCGATGTTGTACATGTTTACAAAGAAAGCCTTCTATTAAAAGGAGAGATGAAAGATCATAGGGAGCATATTTCAAAAATATGATTCTACGAACATGAAACACTAAAGGGAACAACCTCAAACAATGCTCCTCATACTAGAATAAAAAGGACAGCAATAATTTCTTTGTGATAAGAGAATGGAGTTTAGTTTGAGTAGAAAACTTCGACTTCTTGTCTGCATTTCACCGTGAAGAGCTAACTAACGCCAATGCATCAAGAGAGCAAATTGATCAGTTATTCTGCAATTATTTATTTTTAAAAGGGTTGTTCTGCAGTATTGCCTACTTTAACAGAAACTTTATAGACCAAATCATAATGAACATTGCGCATAAATACTTTTCAACTAATGGGAAGAGCTATGCAACCAAGATAAAAACTAAAGATTGAAAATAACATTTTTTTTTTTTAAGGATTGAAGGTATCAAATACCAGTGATGCGAACGAGGGTTTCTCTTCCAGACAAATCAGTCACATGCTGCAATTGCAAAAGAAAACATTAACAGTAATTCTACAACTAGAAAAATGAGATGTCGAGATGATACAGTAAAATAAGGCGTTAAAAAAAAAAAAAACACTTACAATGAAAGTGTCATTAAATGATGCATAAATGTGAGCAACCCCGAAAGCATGCTCCCCATCCCGTAATGCTGGTCCAAGCGTAACATTCTCCTCCTTGGGCTCCCTAACCTTCCTTCTCGACTGCGAGAACATAAACAAAAACATACAAATTACCGAGTTAAAAATCACTTCTGATTAAAGATTTCTTGAATATCTCCCTCTAGACCTCCAGAAATTGTTTTTCTTTTTGATCGGTCCAGAAATTATTGAAGTTCATAAAAAAATTGTATCAAATTCACAAACAGAGAGTATTAAAATTTCTGGGTTGTCTCCATCCAGACCTCCAGAAATTGTTTTAAGTTAATCAGATTATATTCATCAATCGATCTACCTATCTAGAAATTAATCAAGTTCATTAACAATGCACTAAACAGAGAGACTTTTCTGGTAGATCCAAAAGAAGCTGAGACATATCTCATTCTTCACAATAAACACAACAGAAATCTTTTACTGTGATTGTGAGTTAAAAAAAAAAATTACAAGAAAAATTGTGAATTAAGTAGGATATTGAGAGATGGAGAAAATCGAGTTACCATGGCTTGCTACGGATGGAAATGAAGGATCGAAATCCAAGATTTGGTTTTCTAGGAGAAGAAGACCCTCCTCCTCTGTTTTCGCCGTAAAAACAATAGGAGTCGAAGAGGTGTTAGGGTTTTAGAGAGAGAGAGAGAGGCAGATCAAGCGGGTTTATCCGAAAGTGGGTAAACAAATCTGGGCCTGGCCTGGACGGTCCCGGTCTTGTACAAGTTCTGAAGTTTACCAAGCCAGTAGCCCGGCCCAAGTCTCACGAACGTACTAATGTCTAATAGCATGGAACATTGGAAATGGCACCAGACATGTGCCAAGCATTTCCATCAAGGACAACTATGTTTGTGAGCACAAAAACTTGGTTGTGGGCAATGGATATAGGCAGGGTCAATGCAATTGGAGCCTGCCACCAAAACTTTTAAGAGTGCGCTTATAAAATTTTCCTTTTACTAAAACTCAATTATACCCACAACTAAACCTAGTTTGACGATGTCTAACGTCTTGTATATAGCAGACATAATTGGCTAATTTGGCTCGGCCAGGATTTGGGGTCCTCGGGGGCGCCCAAATAAAAGGAAAAAGACAATAAGAATGGTGTTGTTTAGTTATAGATGGGTCGGGCTCAAAACCACCTACTCAAAACCCTTGGGTTGGGCACCTGTACTTAGTATTTTCAAGAACGTATTGTTCCAAGATATCCAGCACCAATTTCATTAGTTTTCAACTTGAGCTCAGAAAATAATGAACACAAAAAAAGATGAGAAAAATGAAAAGAATTCATCTTTTTCAGCATTCATTTTCAAATACAAAACATATAAAAAAAAAAAAAAAGAATTTGAATGAATGAATCTTGTATATATCTGCCGATTCAAGAAAAGATTCTCTAAATCAAAAAAAGACTATACAACACCCACGGAGCACATTAGTAGTCCAAAGCAACTCATTACTAATGGACACCCATGGCACATGTTAGCACCCACCAACCCACACTACATACTTCTTCAGTACTGTTTCAGGCATACTCAGCTTCCATACAATAATTCTCAACCCTTGATGGCATGAGAGAAGCACTACACCTGGCGCAGAGAAACAAAGGTGGCACCGCCTGGGCGTCGTCAATGCCGCTGCACCTCGTGTGCTGCCACACCTCACATATGTCGCAAGCCACCATCCTCTCCCCATCATCATCCCTCGCTCCACAGCTACAATCCACCGTCCAACTATCAGCCCCACCTTCATACTTCAACTGATCATTATTCCCTACATCCACCCCACTACCCAACACCCAAATTTGCGCACCCGACTCCACAGCGCCAAATAGCACCTCCTCATCATCCACCCCTTCAAACCCTCCCAAGTCTCTCACTACAAATTTCTCTAGTACACAATACGTATCCCTCAGAGCACACTCAACTGCCATCTTCAACTCGCCAACCGTTGCATGAAGCGGTACCACCACTAACTCACCTGGTGATGTCAAAAATGGCCGAGTCAACTCAGTTTCCAACTCGACACAACTCGGCATAACTCGACACAGAAACCTCAGTAATTCATCCTCTTCATCTCTCAACGGCCATTCCTTCACAAAATGCTTACTATCCAAAACAGTCTGAGTCGCCAACCCAGTCAACTCAGTTAGAGACTTGCACTTACTATACCCTAGCAGAACTTGTGTGTAAAGATACAGAACGTCTTGGTAGACATCTAAACCAGCTGGGGATGTATGGATAGTTGGAGCAGCTACACAAATAGTAACATTCGGCTTACTTACATCATCACCGCCGATTTCATGGATCGTGAATTCAAGTATACGTGTCGACGGATTAGTGGCTCGAAGAACGACGTGATTACCAACAATCAAATTGTTAATGGATTTCAGAACAAAATCTAATAAACCAGTATCACCAATGTGTAGTCTTGCTGCATCTCTTACTTCTTGACGAGACATTCCAGCTCCGTTTTCTTTTAACGCACCCACAATTACCTCCGCAGCGTATTCTAATCTTCTAACAGGCCATCTACTTGCCATTTCTACAGCAAAAGATCCAAAGTTTTTGTACTTAATCTGTTTGATGTTATTGCTGATATCCTTCAATGGCGATCTCTGTTGTTGAAGTGATCTAGTAATGGGTTTGACGACAGAATTAGGAGGTTTTGATGGAGATTTGTGTGTAACAAGCATGAAACGGAGGAGATCTCTAATGGTGATCAATTGGGTTTCACTCATTTCTCTGTAAATTCTAATAATCTGCTTGATATGATTTCTGTCTTTACCTGATTTAATGAAATCTTCGATAATATTGTTGAGATTGATTGAGCTTAGCATGTCAATTGCTGTTATGTACTTGTGTTCTGTGACACCAAAGCTCCCTTGGCAGAATTTATATCCCCATCTTCCAAACCATGGATGCCCATAAGCTACTCCATAGAGAAGTCGGAGATCCATTGATCTCTTCTTCGACACATCTTCCACTGTAATTTTCCTGCAAAAATAAAAACCCAGAAATTAAAGTTCCTGATAGAATCCAAATAAGAAAAATCAAAGGTTGAAGGTGAAACAGGATTGACCCACGAGTCGACTCATTTATTGTGTCCGATTCAACTCGCTTAGTTAACTCATGGTTAGTTTCAGTTTGTTTTGAGTATATAACCATAGAAAAACAAAAAAACCCAGTAATTAATTCATGAAACCATTAACCATTTATAGGAGAGGAAGAAGTTTGAATGTTAAACTGAGACCCACTGGGTTGACTCGGATATGTACCGAGTCAAATCGTTAGGCTAACTCATTGTTTGGTTCTGTTTTTTCTGGCTGTAATAAATAGAAAGGAAAATATTTTAGAGAGAGAGAGAGAGAGAGAGAGAGAGAGAGAGAGAGAGAGAGAGGGATTACATACCGAGTTCTGAGAGCATTACAAATCCGATCCCAAAGATCCATGATTTCTCGACCGCACAAAAACTTGGATCCTCCTTCAAGTCCATTAATACAGAGGAGATGTCCGAATCCATTACAGTGAATTAATCCGTGCAAGAGATGAGTATGAAGATCGAATACACTTTTATTAGGCACTTTATGCCATTCATCATCTACTGGAATTATCAGATGATACCTCCTTTTTGATACAAAATGGTGACTCCAACCTGCAAATTAAAGATGTTAATCAAACAAACAAAGAAATTCAGAATCACAGATCACAAAATTAACCTAAATTTCAATCCATTGCATCATATAAACTCAATCGAAAACTTAAAGAGAAGAGTAAAATCCAAACCCTAGTTTCAAAACCCCAAGACGAAAATTGAATTTAGATAGTGAGAGAACCCAAAAATTAACTTAATTAACATTCAACAGAAACTCAATCGAAACTACCAATGCATCGACAGTGAAAAACCCCAAAATCCTAGAGAGAGAAAGTGAGAGATCTAGAGAGAGAAAACCTACCAATGCATCGACAGTAATCGCAGAAAGGGCGTAAAGAATGCTTAATACTCTCTTCAATGGTGTAAAGAGGAACAACGACGCCATTCTTTTCATTGACGAGCAGAGTACACCAGGTAGGCATACCTTGAACATTGAAATCTTCAATTTCTCCACATTCTTGAAGAAAAACTCGAATATTATCACGAAATGGACCTGTGAAAGTAATTGGGCATCCTGGATCTCCGAAAGTATGAAATCCATAACGTTTTGGATTTCGTTTTCTCTTGTTCTTGATAGCTTCAGACATAGTAATCTCCATTGATTTCTTGTCCAAATCTTTAAATTCTTTCTTGAAACCTAATCTTTCTCATAGAGAGAGAAAGAAAGAAACCTAGAGAGAGAAAGTAGAGAGAGAAAGTAGAGAGAGAAAGTAGAGAGAGAAAGAGAACTGTTTGTTAGTTCGATTTGTTTGAGCAGCAGAGAAGAAAGAATATCTATTGAAGTTTGTTGCAGAGTTCCAACTGTTTGTTACGCGCTCGATTCTAGCATAGGTGGTTTATTACGAATATGGCCTTATTATAATGGAGAATTACAAGGGTGTACAAGGAGATTGAAGCATTCTAGCTGAATTGGTGGAAAGGGTATTTAAGTCATTTTAACTAACAGAAATGGGGTTCACTCTCACATCTAACTGTGGATTCTTTTTGGTACGAACTGTGGAGGTGTTAGGTAAATGAGAAGAAGTGGTGACTCGAAGCCGTGACGTCAGGTGGACTCAAAATTCAATTGCAAATTCGTTGGAAAGTTGGTTTGGCCGTTATTGATTCAGTTAGCCCGAGATTATTTAATGATTCCTCCGAGTTGACTCGGCTGGGTCATGTACGTTACCACGTTCTAAAGTGTGAATCGCGTGGCCCCACATAACTCGGCCGATTGGATTGGATAACTCACACACTAACTCCACCCTTGTTTGTTGATTTTGATCTGAATCAATCGGAGTGGCTGATCCAGACCTGATTCTATGCGAGTCAAGGGGTGACTCTTAGGTAAATAAATCGGAATCAGTTGTCATATTGTTGATGAATGCTGATTCATTAATGCTTCTAAGTGTAAGGTATTCTAAACTCCCAAAACTACGTACAGTAGTAAAGGTGCCCTAGGCTAATATATATGAGTGGATAGGTACAAGAGCATATGAACAAATGTTTTAGTCGATCAGGAATAGGTCAGGGAAGCAAGTTTCCTTCTTCAATGTCTCCTACCGAGATTCCTCGGGTAGGAGATTCGTCTTCTTCTGTAGATCTGAAAAGAGCCACTACTCATGTTGGTCAATCGTATGCTGCTACTGCTTCTGCCCTAAATGTTCCTAAAACCCCTTTCTTTGATGTTGATGCCCTCCCTACTCCGGGTAAAAGAGGTGACTATCCTGCCATTTCTATTCCAGAGGATCTACACAAACGATGCTTAGAGGCTTGGAAATTCAGCTTGATTGGTCGACTTGATTTCCAAAAGCTAAAATTTGATGATGCAAAATCTATTCTCTTAGATTGTTGGAACCTCTCTGGAACCTGCAAATTTATTCCTTTGGGCAAAGGGTATTTTGCTATTAAACTGAATAATGAAGAAGATAAGAGAAAAGTTTGGAGCGGTGGGCCATGGAGTGTGGATTCACAATTTCTTAGGGTTCGAGATTGGACACCAAATTTCAATCCAGAAAACCAAAAAATTTCTACAGCTCTTGTTTGGGTGAGATTACCAGGTCTGAGTTTGGAATATTGGGACTCTTCAATCCTATTATCCATAGGTAAGGGTCTTGGAACTCCAGTTCAAATTGACTCTTCAACACTGAATCAACAATATGGGTTCTATGCTAATATACTAGTGGAGGTGGATTTTGCAAAGCCTATACCGGATAAAGTTTGGGTAAATGGATTTAATGGGGGTTTCTGGCAAAAAGTTGAAATCCCTAAAGCCCCCAAATTCTACTCTCACTGTAAAATTATTGGTCACATTGTATCAGAATGTAGAGCAATAAGAAATGTTATTGAGATGAATAATGAAGAAAAAAAGGATACTGATCAAGCTCCAATAGGCAGAAAGAAGAAATCTAGAAAAAAGAAAAATATTGAGGAATCAAAAATAGGGGAACAGTCTGAGGAACCTCGTAAGGAATACCATGACATTTATGAAAGTGAAATTGAAGGAGATGTTCAGGATGAAGGCACTTCTCAACAACCTAATATTTTGAGAAATAACCTTGGGGAAAGAAATGTTGATAATAATCCATTCCTTCCATTGACTATTATTAATGAAGATGAAGAAAACCTTCTTGGGGAGGAAAACTCAGTACAGAATGATGATGACAAAGTCCTAGACCATTCAATCGTATCCAAGATTTTGGAGGCGAATCCACAACCAACAACTGAAGTGATACAAGCTAGTCCTAGTTCAAAGTCTGATACTGCTACAAATTTGCCAAAAATTCTTTCTTGGGCAGAGGAAGTTGAACAGGAGGAAATATGTTCTCCTTCTACACAACCAATTACTAAAGGTAATCCAAACCAGATACTCTCCATCGAAGATATTCAAGAACTTTCAAATAAAAACTCCAAGACGAATATGAAGAAAGCTGCTCGAGCTGCAGGGAAGCCTGCGACCAGAGCACAATCTAAAGAAACCAGCAATATATCAAGCAAAAGCAAATACTCTAAATGATGAAGATCATGTATTGGAATATTAGAGGTCTTGCTAAATCGAAGGCTCGAAAAAGGTTGCGTAAACTTATTAGATTATAATTACCTGATCTTCTTTGGATTGCGGAACCTATGATTCATTTCTCTCAATCTGTTTGTGTTAATCTCCGCCTGAGAGGTATGTACTCGGATGCTATTCACAACTCAGACTCCAGTAGAAAGGGTAATATATGGTTAATGTGAAAAAGATCTCTCCCTAGGCCTTCAATTCTAAATTCCTCATCTCAAGCCATTACTGTGGAAGTAAATAATACTCTGGTGACTGGTGTTCATGCCCATGTTCTTACCTCCCCAAGAAGAGAACTTTGGGCTGATCTCAAAATAATATCTGATATGAATCGTCCATGGCTAGCTATTGGTGATTTTAATTGTGTTCTTAGAGTTGATGAAAAAAAGGGAGGTTTATCTCCTAAAACTTTGGCAATGAATGATTTTTGGGATTATCTCCATGACTGCAATCTAATGGAGAGTCAATACACAGGATTTAAATACTCTTGGAGTAACAATCAAGTAGGTCATAAAAGAATTCTGTGCAAACTTGATAGAACCCTCTTCAACAATCTTTGGCAAGATACTTATGGTTCTTGGTCTTACAAAGTCTTAACCAGAGACAAATCTGACCATGCTCCATTAATTGGTTATGTTAAATCAATTCCAAAGCCATCAAATGCCCCATTTCGATTTCAAAATATGAGGATCTCTCACAATTCATTCTTGGATGTGGTGAGTCAGTCTTGGCAGGATTATATATCAGGAAACCCAGCTCTCAGATTCGCTTACAAACTCAAGAGGCTAAAAGATAAGCTTAAATGGTGGAACTCTAATGTTTTTGGTGATATAAACTCTAAGTTGAAAGACATGGAAGAGGAGGTTACAGTGGCAATGAAGGTTTCAGATGAGGATCCTACTGATCTAAATAAACTCTCTCAGCTGCTCCTATCTCAAAGGAATCTCAATAATATCTCTCAACAATATGAGACTTTTCTCAACAAAAAGGCTAGAGTTCGATGGATCAAAGAGGGGGCTAGAAATTCCAAATATTTACATACCTCTATCAAATTCAAGCAGTCCTGCAATCAAATTGTTGAGATTATTGATGAGGAGGATCGGGGTTGGACTTCTCAACAGGATATTAAGAATGTTCTGGTAAAGCATTATAAAGGAAAATATAGAAAAAAAGAATCCCAGAGCAACCCCCTTCTTCTGGACCTTATCCCTAATCTTATTGATGAAGCAGATCGATCTTCTCTTGAAGGCATTCCCACTGCAGATGAAATCAAAACTGTTGTTTTCAGCATGAACCCAAATAACTCTCCTGGCCCTGATGGCTATCCCGGAAGTTTCTATCGTGCCACTTGGAACATTATTGGTCAAGATCTGATTCAGGCTATTAATTTCTGCTTCAAGAAAGCATATATCCCCAAAGGTATCAACAATAACTTTTTGGTCCTCATTCCTAAATGCAATGATGCTAAAAGACTCAATCAGTTCAGACCAATTTGTCTAAGTAATTTTTATTTCAAAATCATCACCAAGATTATGGCTTCTAGATTTCGAGGTCTAATGGATAAACTGATTTCACCTGAACAAGGCGCATTTATTCAAGGTCGATGCATTCAAGAAAATATCATACTTGCATCTGAACTTGTAAATGATCTTCATAAGAAAAGAATGGGTGGAAATGTGGGTCTGAAACTAGACATTTCACAGGCTTTTGACTCTATGAATTGGGATTTCATATTTGATGTTCTCAAAAGATTTGGTTTCTCAGAAAAATGGTGCAACTGGATAAATAATATCTTTACCAGTGCTTATTACTCTATACTGATTAATGGCGGTCCAGAAGNTTTCTCAGGTGAATGCCCTGGCGTCGTGAACCCGAAAACAAACGTTTGTTTCGGGCACTAAGTGAGTCTCCTAATCCTTCATTAGAGAGAACTTTCCTCTTAGTACCTCTACCTTTGCCTATAGATTTTGATCTTTCACTAGAAATGGCAGCAAACAATGGTGACGTCGTTCGCACTTTGAATGATTATTTCAAACCTA
>MVGT01000494.1:118397-131430 GCA_002174775.1 Macleaya cordata | reverse complement strand
TTTGGAGGTTAGGTTCCCTCGAAGGATCCCATTAGAGATTTGATTTCCCTCGAATTAAATCAATTATCTTTATTTAAATTCTAGGTTCATAACAAAAGTTTTGCTCCATTAATAGAGGGTTTGTGCTCAAATTCGGTCAAAGATTCACCCTCAAGCCAATATGAAGTAATACAACTTTATAATAATCTACTTTTAAGTTTTGTTTAGCAAAATCAAGTTTTTCGTTATCGAATTCGACCACCACTAGCTAATTGAAATGATGACAAAATTCGACCATCACGACACCACTAATTGAAAACGGGCACCAAATTTGTCCACCACTGCTTGAATTTGTTGAAAAATAGCCAAAAATAAAATATTTAACTAGTGATGGTTGAATTTTGTCTTCATTCTCGACCTAAGTAACTAGAGCGGGAGCGAGATAGGCCTATTAAAATTGTCTTAGTTCTAAAATACATTTGGAGCGGGAGTGTCAAAGCGCGGAGCGGGAGCACGAGGTTCCAGAGCGGGAGCGTCACCCCTCTACCAATGTTTTGATTACTAAGTTATCGACTAGTGGTGTAATGCCCCGCCCTCAAATTTCAGGTCTAGCCCTTACTCAATGAGAATTGGGCATTCCCGCGGAACCATTAACAACCTGTAGCTCTAGGGTGTACGCATTACATCAAGCTAATAGGAAGCTTGCAGTCACATTCAATACACAAGTAAAATAAAGCTGAATATAAACTTTATTAACTTAAAGATAAGCTGTCAATTGAACAAACAAATAAACGAATATTCTCAAAGAATAATGGACTAAACATGTGTCCAAACCAAACTAAACTTAATTTAAAGGATAACTAATGTCTTTACGGAAAACTAAGAAATCTCCGATGGCTTATTCTTGCCTTACGAACACCACCGCTACTGTGTATTCGCTTGATGACCTGAACCTGAAAAGATTAATGGTGCTAGGTCAAAACATAGCCAGCAAGTTCACTAGTTCCCTTGGCTTAAATTCAGGGATAACAATGAGTTTCACAAGAGTGCATTAACAATATTGCATAAGATATGTCAATAAACTATTAAACAAGGTAGAGAGATGCATAGATTGACGACTGTGGTATTTTATGATCTTTGTTTAAGATTTGGTTCTCGTAACATGTGGTGTACCTAGTTACTACCCACGTTTTACCCGTCCCTGTAGTTCACTCGAGACATTAGTCGTACGCCACGTGAATCCGATGAACCGCTTCGAAATCCGTCCTCCGAACACTGGTAACCCTATCGGCGTTACTTACGTGTCAAGTGATTTTGTAGACCTCACTTGGCGATTCCGTAGACCTCGTTTGGAGATGACCAGACCTATACAGGACCTAAACTATGTTTGCACACAAGCCAAACAAGTTATTTAAGCACACATCAAGCTTATGAAGGATAATAACATATCAAGCATGTTCTCTTATGATCACCATCTAAAGTATACTTAACCCAGTATTTAAAGATGCATTCACTACTGTTGACACCAATTTTTGCACCCCATGTGAAAACTATCCAATTTTAGTATACTGGATACATGCAAATTTTGAATCAAACTTGATCTTAATTGACCAATATTCAAGTCCAATTTGACCGAAATCCAAGATTTGAATGGAATCTCAGACAAAATTTAAATTTGGACTAAGTTTGGAATCAATTTACAATACCATTTACTTTAAATAATAATAATAAATAAATATAGCAATAACTAAATTAAAAAAAATAAAGAAGAGATATATTTTACCATTTCTTTTAAAAAAATTTATTAATTAAGTATTTTTAGATATTAAGATAATTTAATATAAAATTTTATAAAGTAAAAATTTTAATATAATAAGTAAAAGATTTTTATTAAAAAAGATAGTAAAAGTTTTTTTTAAAAAAAGTAAAGTTTACCTTTTTTTTTAAAAAAAAGTAAAGTTTTTAACTTTTTATTAAAAAAAAAGAGAGCCGACCATACGTTTTTTACGCATGGCTACCGCTATCTTTCTCTCTCTTTATTTCTCTTTTTTCTCTCTTTCTCTCTCTCTTTATTTCTCTCTTCCTCTCTCTTTTACTCTGTCTTTCTTTCTCTCTTTCTCTCCATCTCTCTTCCTCTTCTTCTTCCTTTCCTATTGATCTCTAACAGATTAGTAAGTTTTAATGGAAACGCATAAACGAAAATTCGGCGTTGTAGGCGGAAGGTCAAGTAAATCGGTGTTGAATGGCGAAAGTAGAGTCAAAAATTTCTGCNTATTTTCTCCATGATCCAAGTGTTCGTTCTTGATGAGGATGATCTACTCACCATATAGACGATCCTCCTGCCTCCATGCAAAAAGAAAGAAAGAAGTGATCTGAGTATCTGAAAGAAGAAGCACATATAAAAAAAGTGATCTGTAAAAAAATTCGTAGGGATAAAAAAAAAAAAATAATAATTCGTAGATCAAAAAATGCCATTGGCGAATTAGGTTTACCTTGAGTCAATTACTATGCACAAAAGATGCATAGTAAAAATAAACTGACTCCATATTTGGAATTCATCTTCGTCATTGCTTCTTCAGAGAGTACGTGATGAGTTTTCTAAATTTTAAGGGAGTTTGCAACCACGAATATATTGGAAGTTATCAAGCAACAATTGTACTTTACTACGTAATATGTATTGTTGGTTCTCATCAGAAATTGCCATTGGATTTCCTAAACTTTCGATCCGTTGATAATTGATATAAATATATACTGAAACAAAGATCCTTACGAAACATTACATCGTTACAGTTTATATAGAAACAAATCCCAAACATTACATCCCAAAAGTGGGAGATTTGTTCAAGCGGTGTAACTTAATTAAACTATGAGATAAGTTTGTAGGTTTGACACGGTGTAATTTTATCCATTAAAACTTGTTTGTGAATGGGTGCAATGTTTAAGTGATACACAGAATCACTCTTAAATGAATCGTATCATGATTGAATAGTTCGATAGAGGGANCAGATCTGTTGATTTTAATTAACAATCAAACTCCGTAATTTGAGGATAAAATTGTGTATAAATAAGGGGCTTAAGATTTATGTTAAGAAGAGGAGAAAATTTCAAGAAGAAGAAAAATTCTGAGATGAGAAGGATTTTTTAGAAGAAAATTTTGAAAGAAGAATTGTTAGAGAGAATTTTGAGAAAAATAAGAGAATTTTTGAAAGAAAAAATTTTAGAAAAGAATTTCAGAGAAAAATGAGATTTGCTTTGAGAAAAAAATTTTAGAAGAGAAATTATTCTAAAAAGGAGAAAAATAGGGATTCTTGAATCTTTGCTTGCCATGGATTAATTGCAAAAATAGGTTGGTGATCTCAAGTAAATTTTTTTTTTTGATATTTAGACTTAATTTTAGTTTTTTGTTGTAAAAAAATGTGAATTTTATGTTATATAAACTTCATTTGAGAAGTTTTATATGATGTTTAGAAATAATTGGTTACTCTTTATTAATGTTAAGGTAATTTCTAATTTCCATTAAAATTGACAGTGGATGTATGATCGATGTATGGTGGGTATCATCATGTATTGGCATAGAAACATAAAAATGATGATATATGTCAACAGTAAATGAAGCCATAATTTTCAAAGGAATTAAACCCAAATTGACCCGAGAGAGTCAAAATTCGTTGGTATCCTTTGATTTTGGTCAAAATCATGTTCCGGGCTTCGTATCAACCTCATTCGACGTCGGATTTTCACGGATAAGTAGTCAAAATTCAATAACTTTTCGAGATCTAACTATCTGTACGGTTACAATTTTCAAAAAAAGATTAAAAAAAAGTCAGTATGTTATTTAATTTCGTTTTTTTATTAATTTATTGATACAATGTAAAATTAAATGGTTAAAAAGCTATAAATGTTTTGATGTTNCGAAAGTAGAGTCAAAAATTTCTACCAAAATCAGATCTGTTGATTTTAATTAACAATCAAACTCCGTAATTTGAGGATAAAATTGTGTATAAATAAGGGGCTTAAGATTTATGTTAAGAAGAGGAGACAATTTCAAGAAGAAGAAAAATTCTGAGATGAGAAGGATTTTTTAGAAGAAAATTTTGAGAGAAGAATTGTTAGAGAGAATTTTGAGAAAAATAAGAGAATTTTTGAAAGAAGAAATTTCAGAAAAGAATTTCAGAGAAAAAGGAGATTTGTTTTGAGAAAAAATTTTTAGAAGAGAAATTATTTTGAAAAGGAGAAAAATAGGGATTCTTGAATCTTTGCTTGCCATGGATTAATTGCAAAAATAGGTTGGTGATCTCAAGTAAATTTTTTTTTGATATTTAGACTTAATTTTCGTTTTTTTGTTGTAAAAAAAATGTGAATTTTATGTTATATAAATTTCATTTGAGAAGTTTTATATGATGTTTATAAATAATTGATTACTCTTTATCAATATTAAGGCAAGCTCTAATTTCCACTAAAATTGATAGTGGATGTATGGTGGGTATCATCATATAATGGCATAGAAACATACAAATGATGATATCATGTTCAGGGCTTCGTATCAACCTCATTCGACATCGGATTTTCACGGATGAGTAGTCAAAATTCAATAACTTTTCGAGATCTAACTATCTGTACGATTACAATTTTCAAAAAAGATTAAAAAAAAAGTCAGTATGTTAATTAATTTCGTTTTTTTATTAATTTATTGATACAATGTAAAATTAAATGGTTAAAAAGCTATAAATGTTTTGATGTTTGTCATAGATTAGTTTAATTTCATATAAACTACATGATGAATGGAGTAGATCTTTAATTTCATGATCAATTGATATAATTTGTATAAATTTTACACTCTTTTATCTAAATGCCTAGCATGCTTGAAATATCATTTTGATGTAAAAAAAAATCATCTTGAAATGAGGATTGTTGAAGTGTTGAAATCAATATACTAAAATATAGAGTTGAAAATCAATGTTTCAAAAATTTGATGAATTGCTTTGATTTCTTCATTGTTCTTGAATATGATACCTTTTAATCTAAAAATGTTATTTGCTTTTTAGTTTGTAGCAAAAAAAAAAGAATAAATAAAAATAATTTTGAATGGTTGATCCTAGTTGGGCAAAAATTAGAATTGCTTGAAATATATAAAATTTTTAGGGTACAACTTATATCTTTGCCCTTAAACATCAAATAAAACATAAAAAAAAATTGTGAATAAATCTTTGGACCAATATCTCGTTTAATGGGCTATTAGGCTCACTTCATCATATTAAATCTCAAGTCTATGTTTTACACCATAGACTTTAGATTTGTGTGTTGGGTTTTACAACCCATTATTCCTTTTGGAATTCTAAGGCCCATTTCAAGCAAATTGGGCCTCATCATTCATTTCTTATCTTTTGGGCTTAAGAAACCCATCTCAATCAAATCCTAAAAATCAATAGTCAAAATAAGAATAATTTTTCCTAGAATAAGATAAATCTAGGTTAGGTTTGTTTGATTATAGTTTAGGGATGCATTAGCAATAATCTTTCCATTGAGCACTATGCTCCCCGGTGTAGTAGAAGCTGGACTAATCACATTATTGGAGCCCAGACCAGTACGTGATCCTCCTCCAACTTGGTTCAACCCAAATCAACATTGTGATTATCATCAAGGTCCAGGGCATTTAACTGACAAATGCTAGAACCTAAGGCATGTAATCCAAGATCTATTGGAGGAAGGTAAGATTCAAATAGAAGGTGTGCAACTTCCTGCAAGGCCCAATATTAATACCAACTCGCTGCCGGTACACCAGGCTACTGGACATCAAAATGTGAACTATGTGGGTTCTGGCTTAGATGCTTCATCAGATCCGTCGAAATTTGTTCGAAGAAGGGACACTACAAATGAATCACAAGTTTAAAAAAGCCTACAAGGACAGAGTATCGTTTATCAAGTCGGGGAGGCTAGTCAAATGGCTGCATCGCTGGATGAATCAATTGCCAAGTCAGAAAAGGCAAAAATAAGAACATTTAAGCCACAGTTATTCACAATCTTGAAGAAAGTTAAATCGCTAAAGAAACAACTATTTACGGTGGTGAAGAAGGCGGTACAAACTCCTTTAGTCTTTCGGCTAGATGACTTGAGAAAACCAACGATGTATGTGCGGGAATTCATAGTTCCCGAATTTCAAGACCATTTATGGTCAGATCCTTTAAATGAGGTAGGGATACTGGAGTGCCAAGAGGTGCAACATCAGACTCGGGCCGGAACAACATTTAAGCCAGCCAACTTGCGGGCAGATAATCCAGCAGTTGCAGTCCGAGCACCATTATTTCAAGTCCTACAACAAAAATCAATGGAGCAGAAAGAAGAAGATGAATTGATCGTTGAACAATTGAAGAGAACAAAAGCAAATGTCTCAGTTTGGGGATTGCTTGAGGCGTCTACAAGACACAAAAATGTAGTGCTCGAGGCTCTAAGCTCCATACAGGTAGCTACGACAATCACTCCAAATGAGCTTGTAGCAATAGTAGCGCATGTTCACAACGTTCAGACGATATCTTTTTCCGATGAGGACCAACCGAAAGAAGGACTAAGACACAACCGGGCCTTAAATATCACCATCGGCTGGAATCACTTGGTTGTCCCCCTTGTCCTTATTGACAATGGCTATGGAGTTAACATTTGCACTTTGCAAATGACTAAACTCATGGGCTTAACAGGTTCGGATATGGCCTTCAGTGATGGGACAGTCAGATCAGTGAAAGGGTTTGATAATGGTAAGAAAACAGTAATGGGGGAGTTTACAACCTCCATTATGACTGGATGGGTGCATACTGAAGTTCATTTTCTGGTAATGGAAATCAATTCAAACTTTAATATGCTCCTAGGGAGACTTTGGCTACATCAGCATAAAGCAGTAGCATCTACTCTACATCAGAAGGTGAAATTCCCATTCAAAGATCGTTTGGTGGTAATCTTCGGAGATAATGATGAACATGAAGATACAACAAANATTTCAGTTAGTTGATAATGTGGTACGTGGGTTATGGGATGGTTAATTGAGAGTTTTTTTGATCGGATGGTTAATTGAGAGTTAATGGTTATGTGTTGGTGGGTAGTTGCCATGTATCTAACGATTTTAAACAATGAACGAAATGAATTAGAGAATTATCTCTTGTTTGGAGGTTGGGTTCCCTCGAAGGATCCTATTGGAGATATGATTTCCCTCGAAGTAAATCAATTATCTTTATTTAAATTCTAGGTTCATAACAAAAGTTTTGCTCCATTAATGGAGGGTTTGTGCTCAAATTCGGTCAAAGATTCACCCTCAATCCAATATAAAGTAATACAACTTTATAATAATCTAGTTTTAAGTTTTGTTTAGCAAAATCAAGTTTTTCGTTATCGAATTCGACCACCACTAGCTAGTTGAAATGATGACAAAATTCGACCACCACGACACCCACTACTTGAAAACGGGCACCAAATTTGTCCACCACTGCTTGAATTTGTTGAAAAATAGCCAAAAATAAAATATTCAACTAGTGATGGTTGAATTTTGTCTTCATTCTCGACCTAAGTAACTAGAGCGGGAGCGAGATAGGCCTATTAAAATTGTCTTATTCTAAAATACATTCGGAGCGGGAGTGTCAAAGCGTTCGGAGTGGGAGCGCGAGGTTCCAGAGCGGGAGCGTCACCTCTCTACCAATGTTTTGATTACTAAGTTATCGACTAGTGGTGTAATGCTCCGCCCTCAAATTTCAGGTCTAGCCCTTGCTCAATGAGAATCAGGCATTCCCGCAGAACCATTAACAACCTGTAGCTCTAGGGTCTACGCGTTTCACCAAGCTAATAGGAAGCTTGCACTCACATTTAATACATAAGTAAAATAAAGCTGAATATAAACTTTATTAACTTAAAGATAAGCTGTCAATTGAATAAACGAATGAACAAATATTCTCAAAGAATAATGGACTAAACATGTGTCCAATCTAAACTAAACTTAGTTTAAAGGATAACAAATGTCTTCATGGAAAACTAGAAAATCTTCGATGGCTTATTCTTTCCTTACGAACACCACCACTACTGTGTACCTAATGACTTGAACCTGAAAAGATTAATGGTGCTAGGTCAAAACCTAGCCAGTAAGTTCACTAGTTCCCTTGGCTTAAATTCAGGGATAACTATGAGTTTCACAAGAGTGCATTAACAATATTGCATAAGATATGTCAATAAACTATTAAACAAGGTAGAAAGATGCATAGATTGACGGCTGTGGTATTTTATGATTTTTGTTTAAGATTTGGTTCTTGTAACATGTGGTGTACCGAGTTACTACCCATGTTTCACCCGTCCCTAAAGTTCACTTGAGATACTGGTCGTGCGCCACGTGAATCCGATGAACCGCCTCCAAATCCGTCCTCTGAACACTGGCCCTGTCAGCGTTACTTACGTGTCAAGTTATTACGTAGACCTCACTTGGCAATTCCGTAAACCTCGCTTGGAGAGAACTAGACCTATACAGGACCTAAACTATATTTGCACACAAGCCAAACAAGTTATTTAAGCACACATCAAGCTTATGGAGGATAATTGTATATTAAGCATGCTCTCTTATGATCACCATCCAAAGTATACTTAACCCAGTATTTAAAGATGCATTCACTACTATTAATACATGCTTAAACATAAACATACATATCATACATCATATAGATCGCATTCATGAACATAAGCAAGTTCATTAACGACAAAAGATGAGTCTTATTGACAAAGGCTAGCAGTATCGATACTCCCTTTTAGGAGTATCGATACTCCTTACATCTGCTGGCTTGTGGGTAGTATCGATACTCACATCTGTGTCCTGCGCGATTCCAGGCCTTGATTTCACCTATTATTCATGTAAACAAGGGTTCATGCTATACAAAAATTAGGGCTTTATAACCATGCTTCTAGTATTATAGTTTTCATGCACAATTTCATTAAAAGATATGTAATCTTCATGTAAACCTAGATTCATGCTTTCAACTACAGAAAAAAACATAGAACACATGTAGTTTAGATTTCATGAATTGACTCGTTAGAAGCTAGTACCAACATCAAAGAAATCCTAAATCTACACCAAAAGAGCAAGTTACTACTTGCCTTAAAGCAACCTTCTCCCAACCGCGAGGAAGAAGAAGAAGAAGAAGAAGAAGAATCCCTGCGCTCTCTCTCACGAACGCAATCACTGCAATATCTCCTTCTCAAACCCTAGGTTCTCCTCCAAGAAGCTCTCTCTCTCTCCCTCTTGCCTTAACCGATTGCCTTCTCTCTCTCTTCCTCTCTCTTGGTCGATCAAAATAAGAAGGATGGGGTTTGGGGGTTTTAGTTTATATTTATAACATTATAAACCTAAACTTACTAAAACTATATCAGGGTGCCCTTAACAAAACTGGGATGACCCCAATATTAGTAACTTAATTTAAAAGGATATTACAAGTGGTGGCCGAATTTTGTCACCGCAATGGTCTTTTCCTTTGTTTTTTGTCATTACTATCGTTGATTTCCTTCTTCACCAAGTTTTTTCAATTGCTTCTTTACAAGATGAAGGATTTCATCGAATTTTCTAAGTTTTGGGAGCCCTATCATCTCCCTCTCGAGTATTTTGGGGCAATTAGTGATTGAGTGAGAGAGATCTAGAGAGAGATATTCGAGTAATGTTAAGGGGACCAAATTGTTTACCCAAAAAATTGGTTGCAATACCAGCTGTGGATGCACGTGATCAAGAAAATTGCGAATCACAAGGATCCCAACAATTCACCCATCCACTGCTATTATTCAACAAATAAAAAAGGTTTTGCTATATTAATGGAGGGTTTGGGCTCAAATTTCGTCAAAGATTCACAATTAAGTCAATACGAAGTAGTACAACTTTTTAATAATCTAGTTTTAAGTTTGTTTTAGTGAAATTAAAGTTCAAAAATCAAGTTTTTCGTTAACAATTGCGACCACCACTAGTTGAAAATGATGACAAAATTCCACCACCACGACACCACTGCTAGAAAACTGACACCAAATTCAACCACTATTGCTTGAATTTGCTGAAAACTAGCAAAAAAATAATAATAATAATTCAACTAATGATGGTTGAATTTTGGCCTCGATCTCGACCAATTATGGTTGAATATTATCATCAGGGGTCTTTTCTTTCGTTTTTCGTCCTTCCTTTCATTGATTTCCTTCTTCACCAAGTTTTTTCAATTGCTTCTTTACAAGGTCAGAAGGATTTTGTTGAATTTTTACCACAGCACCTNGAAGGAGATGCCAATGAAGAAAAAGAAACATATGTCTGCAAAAAGCTACCGTTCAGCACTCAATGGTAGACGAAACCCAAGTAAAAAGCTAAGAATGAGTGTTTTCCATCCTCAGAAGATTGAAATCTTCACATTTACTAAAGATCCAGAGGTTGCAGAAACTGTGAGCGAGGGAAAACAATCTCAAGTCAATTCAAAAGAGTATCGCAGGTACGCATCGGGTTAGTATGATTCATCAAGAATCTAAGTTTGAACCTCATTTGCTTATGCGTTCGATTTAAGATGATATGTCCACTAGGCCTAACCCTTTTGCAGGAAGCGACGTCGGTGAATCTTCAACCGACATAAAAAAAAAACTTGAATCAACCAGAGAAAGGGGCACCCTCATTTAAGGAGGGAAATGCATGGTCCCCGGTACAGTTTGTTACTGTTTTAGATTATCCTTACTTTTCAAAAAAATCAAAAAAATTAAGATATTCTCATAAACAACAAAAAAATTGAAAAAGAAAAAAACTCAAAAAGGTTTTGCAAATGTTTTCGAAAACATGGTCTTTGATCTTAGCCAGGATAATGAAGATGATGAATTGTCCGAAGATGGCCAAGATATCTTCGCTCCAGAAGAAGTTCCAAGCGAGATTCAACAGTCATTGGACCGACATGAGGATAGGCCACCACCAGTCGAAGAAGAGGTCGAATCGGTGAACCTAAACTCAGAGGACCAACCTCAGATGGTCAAAATTGGCACCACCTTATCTCTGGATGAAAATTAGGCTTTGATCGAGCTGCTGAAGGAATACAAGGACATTTTTGCTTGGTCGTATGAAGATATGCCGGGACTGGACACAGAAATGGTAGTGCATCGACTACCCACTTATCCTGATGCTAATCTGGTGAAACAAAAGCTTCGAAGACTAAGACCGGAATGGACTATGAAGATTAAAGAAGAAATCTCAAAATAGTTAGATGCAAACTTTTTGGTCCCAGTCACTTATACTGATTGGTTGGCAAATATAGTTCCGATTCCCAAAAAAGATGGAAAAGTACGGATGTGCATTAACTACTGAAATCTGAACAAAGCAAGCCCAAAGGATGACTTTCCACTGCCGCATATCGACATATTGGTCAACAATGCTGCTGGCCATGGTTTATTGTCTTTCATGGATGGATTTTCTAGTTATAATCGGATCAAAATGGTAGAGGAAGATATGGCAAAGACTTCCTTTACCACACCTTGGGGAATATATTGTTATCGAGTAATGCCGTTCGGGTTAAAGAATGCAGGTGCAACATATCAAAGAGCTATGACTACGATCTTCCATGACATGACTCACAAAGAGATTGAAGTCTATGTTGATGACATGATTGCAAAGTCTGAAAAAGGGAAGATCACGTCAAAGATCTGACTAAGTTCTTCATGCGTCTTAGAAAATTCAAGTTACAGCTCAACCTGAATAAGTGCGTATTTGGTGCAAAATCTGGAAAGTTATTGGGGTTCATCGTCAGTGACAAAGGAATTGAGGTAGATCCATAAAAAATAAAGGCCATCATCGAAATTTCGTCACCTCAGAATGAAAATAGGGTACTGAAAGAAAAAAAAGAAGATGAAGCAGAATGGATCCAATTTAGGGTAAATGAACTGAATCTCATCGATGGGGGAAGGATTAAAGCCGCCTATCATTCACAAGCTTATCAACAAAGAATAGCTCGTAGTTTCAACAAGAAGATCCATACTTGAGACTTGAGAGTAGGCGATCTGGTGCTCAAGGTGATCAGACCAGTCTTGCGTTTTCATCCTAGGGGCAAATTCAAGCCAAATTGGGAAGGCCCTTATATCATCAAGAGGATTCTCTGAGGTATGGCAATTCAGCTCACAGATCTTGATGGAATAGAACACAAGGGACTTACAAATGCCGAGCAACTCAAGAGATACTACGCATGAGTAAATCACTCAAATCCTAAACTAGGGGCATGTAAAGCCGATAGAGGTTCAAAACAAAAGGCAATTCTTGAACGAATAAAAATCCCAGAAATGACCCATTCAAATTCATAATACCACTAGAATACAAGTTTTGAGCCGGAAACCTTCCTTTGTACATAGAAAAATAATCCTTACCTTCTCATCAAAAAATCTCAAAAACTTTTTTTTAGCCCAAGCTAGGGCAAAAAAAAAAAAAATCAAATATGTCAAAAGTCAAAAACATATATAAACCCCATTAAAAAAAAGAGAAAATAGAGAAGATACCTGAGAGAACTATTCATCAACTTTGAGCCTTAACCTTTTTGTTCTAGCCGGTCATAAGCCACACTACAACCTAAAAGATCTCTTGGAACCCTATGAGCAACATGTATTCTTGGTAGGGAGAAGGGTGGTGATATCAAAATAAAAAAAAAAATATAAAAAAAATCGAAAAAATATGTAGTGACATAAATCAAGACTTGAGAAAATTTGATTGACATTTGTAGGACTTTTAATGTTAAAAGAAATTTGAGCTGTCCCAGCACCGCAGAGTTTTTAAGGGTAAGCTTGGTGGCACCAGATTACAAAGAAAGTTCTAATTTCCGACATCAGAGATATTAGAGTATCTATCTAATTTAGGGATAAGATGAAGTCAAATCAACCAAATGACCTACAATTCTCTGAAAAAGGAAAATCCGAATAAGCTATTCTAGATCGGAGTTGGCCTATCTTTGTCGAGGTCAAAATATCTGATTATTTATCATCAACATTTGAAGGATTAAAATTAAACCAGTTTTATTTACATGTTTTCTCATTTCTCATTTTTTTT